>JAOXYJ010009077.1:0-12822 GCA_028566555.1 Lithophaga nigra
CCCTGCTCGCCCCGCTTCATGTGTTAAGGTCACCAGACACCTACCCAAGGTCGGGGGTTTCACCGGGTCAGCTGGTTCGCTGTCCGGGCTTTCCTCCCCCAGTAAGTCTGGTAGTCACGAGATACAATTGCTGAAAGTGACGATAAACCCCCAACAGCCAACCAACCAACTAAGTTGAACTTAAGAGGGGATTCAGCATAGATGATTTAATCCAATTTAATGCCCTTACCGTAAGGCAAAAATTCCGCTCATTATTGGAAATTCTTCCCTGTTACCCTGACCACCTCATTAAACGGAAAACATAATGAATCAGTACTTGGAAAATAATTTGGGATTAAGGGATGGATCCCCACCTGTGTTTTTACAGGATTACAGAAATTTATGTCCAGAAAATCAGGATTGTGTGAAAATAAAGGACCCCTTCTTTCCTCCCCGGCCCTCATATAGTAGACCAAGTTGGAGCGCATAGGGGAGCAAAAACCTTTTTTTTTTAATGGAGTGGGCGTTAGTGGTGGGAAAGTGGCATTTTCTGCGGACTCAACTCATGACCAGCAAGAATAGCGTGTGATTTCTAGTAGCCCTTATCATATCTGCTAAATTCCCAAACTAAGGGTACCTCTAATTACCGAAAACGACCTGAAACGACCGGAAACAACCGGAAACGACCTCAAATTACCAAAAACGACCAAAAACAACTTCAGGGTATACCACAATAATATTTTTTTCTTTCAATTTTTTATTTCAAGGATTTTATGTGAAAAGCAAGGGCAAATCATTTATTATAAATCAGAGATTCTCCTTTGAAATAGTTCATAATGTCGAATATAGACCTTCTTGAAATACCGAAAACAGGTATTACAGTACATTACTACTGTAACAAATACAAAGCAAGAAATAATTACAACTGAGAGGATTTATACAACCAGCTGGTATAAACTTTCCCAGAAAAGTCCGCAGGTATCTGTGTTGTTACAATTATTTTGTGTATTGTAAATAGTTATTAGCACTGTGATGATTAAATGTGTATGCGTGAAATCTAAATACTGGCTAGATGCAACAACAATAGTTACAATAATGACCAGCCAATGACCGCAAATCCTGATTGGAACAGGCACATAAAACACGTTGTAGGGTTAAACTAGTTTTTACTTATTTTGAATAGTGTAACAGTTTACTTGAATATTTTTTGCTATGCATGAATGTCGAAACCTATGTTCTAACCTGTTACGAGTGAAGATCTCATTTTCAAGTCTCATTCTTGCATAATTTAAAGAAAAAAAAATATCATCTGGTTACAATATTTTATTATACATTTGACAATCAGTTTTAACAATAAACAAAATAAACAAAAACGTAAGGATTACATTTTAAATATATGTAAGTGATTTGTGATAAAAGTATTGTATTAAGATTCTTTTTTTTCATAAATTGTGCAATTTAATATCACTTTACATACTTAAAAAAATACTATACATACAAAGAAGAGATTTTCTATTCCCAAAAACAAATAATTTGAAAAAATTTTGAGAACTTTTAAACATCAATTCTTGTTGAAAACTGAACATTAAATGTTTCATACAAATGAATTTCGTAATGTACACAAACAAAATGATTTTAAAATACGATTTTAAAATACAAGTATTTTAAAGATTTTTAAAAAAGAACATCAATTCTGGCTGAAATGCTTCATAGAAATATCAAAATGAGTAGCAACAGATAGTTTTTATCGAAATTTAAAAACATGTAATACAAAAAAGATTAAAATAAAATAAGAAAATCAAAATAACATTTTAAATAAAGGGAAATAAATTTAAGTAAAATAATCTCGTTCAAATAAAATTTGTATACAGAGGATATAAAAAAAATAATTCACATACAAATGACTGAATTTAAGTGATTGTTTACATACAGATGATTATTCACTCATTGATTATCATTATAGGTATCATAAATTATCTTAAATATTGGAAATCAATTTAAAAATAGGTATTAATAACTGTCATAATCCTTAATAAATTAATCGTATGTATACAAACTCATTTAATGCTGAACTGTTCATTCATTAAAAATGTTTAACTGACTGTTTATATGCACTACCACAATAATTGTTCATTTAATGGACGCCTTTGTAATCGGAAAATAGTTTTTAAGTTTTCTTTGAATTTGTTCTGGTTCGTTCTGCTTTTAATCTTTTTACAACGTGCTGTTTTCTGCCTCTGGATGGTGGCTTTGGAACAACTCTTTGTCCGTCTTGTGAAAGAAACAGCTTCTCCCCAACATAAGCAGGTTTCACACGACAACTGGTAAATTTCCTCCCCAATCTGTTTCTTTCTTGCAATGGCTTAGCACACCAAACATCAAAGTCCACAGCAAACCTATCGTAACCTGCTGCAAGTTTATAGTTTCCTCTATCAATCAAGGCCCTTACTGTGTCTGATTGTTGCCTCTGAACAACTTCATAAAGTTTTCCAATTAGCTTTGGCACCTCGTGTTTCTTCCAGTCACATTTTTGCTTCAGAACATGGTTCATGGATTCTGCATTGTTACTTGTCCAAGCCTTTTCAAGTTCTTGGAGACGGATTGGTTTGTTCACGTTTTCTTTTATCATTGGTATAATTCGGCTATCTATGTATCTTTGAACTCCAGAGTTATCCTGTATTACGTTATCAATGGTTTGTACACGATCCTCAAAAATAATGCTGTCATCAGCATGGACAAGCCCCTCTTCTCCAAACATATTGTCCAAAATTTTTTTCCTATCCGCCTTACTGAATCCTTCATCAATCAAACGATTCTTGACGTTGCCTTTCAAATGTCTTGTACAAACAAGAGATTCTGATGTTGGAAATGCCCTGGTGACAGCTTTTCTTATCGACTGTTCTTCGTCGGAACCAATTGCAAAAGACTTTATTTCTTCATCTGTAAACTGAGAGGCAAGATGGGACGTGAAAACGTGGTAAACATCTGCATTCGAGTTACCATGGATAAAAACTGGCCCCATATGAATAGGGTTTTCGTTGGTGTCTCTTCTAATAACAGTGACATCTTTATATACAGTAGGAGTTACGTAAACTTCTCCCAAGTTGTAGGTTTTATCAATGCCGAGGATAGAGTTACTAGTACAACAGAACCTTTTAACATCACTTATCTGCAAATCGGTATATAAAATGACGCATGTAGTCTTATCTTTTCGTTGAATGACTTGTTGTACAAACGGGTGGAAGTGTACCATGTTTTCTACTTGCTGAAATTGGTCGGCTAAATTAGCGCAGTACCCGTCCTTTTGCCCAGCTTTCTTCTTTTCCTTTCTCTTGTCGTTGTATTTCTTGTTGTACAGTTGTGCGTAATTTCTGGGTCGTTGACTTTCATCATCTGTTTCGATCACCATTTTTGTGTACAGATCCATTGGTTTCTCAGCTTTTAAGGAATTCCCTATTCTCTCTAATACATCGGCCTTGGTTCGGATATATCGTGTTTTAACATCTTTTGAGTTACCATGAGGAAGTCTCCCTGGAAATTTTCCCAGATACTCAACAATGGCAAGACGCAAAGAAATTTTATCATTACTTGGTGTTTGTACTGCCCATGTTACTCGGCGTTTATACTGTGGTGAATGCTTTAGAGATGTGTAGTATCGACATAATTTCAAAATTTGGTCTTCTGCTGGTTGTGGTTGTAGTGGTACGTATGTTGTCTTTTTCTGTACTTGTACTACTCGACAGTAAAGTCCCTTGTGCTTTACGACTTTGAAATAATGCCCTTGCTCAGATTTTACGTATGCTGTTTGTGGTGACGTTCCTTTAGAAGCATCCCAGGCTCCACAGTCATCTGGAAATTCTGCTTTCAGGCCTTGGTTTCTCCTATCGACATTCCTGTTATTTTGTATTACAAACACCATGTCCTCTTTTATGCCTGCAGGGATGGAATCATGGAACTCTGACTTCACGTCCTTTTGCAGGAGCTCAATCATTTTTTCAAAATCCAGAAATTTCCCTTGAATTTTCTGTGTAAACTGTGTACAGTATGGTTTATCATCGTCATTTATGTTTTCTCTTTCATTGACACCATCACTTTCTTTTGGCTCAGCCAAACTGTTTTCATCATGACCATCTGAATTATCGTCGCTACCTGACACAATACTTTCATCTGTTTCTTCATGCACTACAGTTTCAACTTCCATATCTTCTGCTTCATTCGTCTGAACTGTTGTCTTAACCAAAGGAACAAAATGATTTGGTGTCCATATCTGACCTATAGTTTGTCCAATGCGACTCCACATTATGGTGATTGGAAAGTTCATATCATCAAAGGGATGGAATTCTCTGTTACATGTTTGAAATGAATAATCTTGCTGTCCGTTTACTGGTGGATATAAAGTTCTTATAACTCTTTTAGTAACTGTGGCCAATGCTAGAATAGTCCAGTTTGATGAATCTGAATAGTTCTTAGCAGCCTGAAGACATGCGTCCTGGTACGACGGTAAAATGTAATACATTGTATGGCCAATCTCATTTGCTTCATAGTAACTACGGTTTAAAGTCATCTCAACACAAGTTCTGACACGTAATTCTGTTGCCATGGATTCCCTTCCCCATATTGCCATGGATACGGCTCTAAACAGGCAGTTCCCATCTCCAAGTACAGCTACTGGTATGTCAGCAGACAATGTGTAACGCTGATTCAGACCGTTGGCAACTGTGTCTTCTTTTGCATATTTCATCACATCATTTGGTGGTGCGATTGGCATTTCCAGTTTATTGGTGGCAAGAATATCATTTTGGTCTGTGGCAACGGAGTGCAGGGCTTTAAATCCTTTGTTCGATGCCTAAAATATATGAAAAATTAAAGTAAGCTGGTGTAAAAAACATACTTATACTTGTATAAGGGGAGCATTGAAATAGTATGTTTCCTCTAAAAGACTCTGGTGTCCAGTTAACAAGGGATGGCAAAAATTAAATTATTACTTTTCGGCAAAACATAATTCATTTTGGCATTATTACTCTTCAAATTACGTTTTCTTAACTTTTTGGGAATGCATTTAGTTCATAAAGACTTGAAATTGGTGTTTCCTACGAACTTGAACCACTATTACTTGTGTGTCGGGAAAGATACATTTTCTAGATTTTTTAATAATTTTAAAAGTTTTAAACTACACCCCCTGATTCGTTAAAGTTTCCCACACGAACGATAGACGAACGAACGAAAGACGAACGATAATAGAGTCTGCAAACGCTCCTTGCGTGTCAAACGAACGTTAGTTTTATGTGATATGTAATACAAAAATAAATAAATAAATAAATAAATAAGTAATAAAGAAGAATGAGAATAAGTTTAGTAGATTTTAAAAATTGAAAGCTGTCATATTCTCTGTATAAATGTATAATTCACTTACATCTAGCTAAATGTGTTAGGAGCCAAAATGACCGAGTGCAACAAAAACTTTAATGGTAAAAAGTTACGATTTTGCGTGCCGCCACTCAGCATGTTATGCCTTATTGTCAATACACGCATTCAAATTGTCAGTTTCTTGCAATAAAATAAAATAAACATGATAAATAATAATTAATAAATATTAACGTGAACAGATACACATCTTGGTTTATTTTATTTTAACAGTAACTCTTCCGTCTCATGTTATTTCTGATCGTAAGTAGGTAAATGTGGAATACAATGCAAAGTGTCGTCTGCACTGTGTGTCTGGTGCTAAACTCCACAGATCTCTTGTATGAAATCTTGTTCTATGACTATGGCTGAAATACATGTACATGTACCTCTAAATATTTTGGCATCAACAATTTCTTCCATATTTTTGCGCGTTGAAACGTGGGGGACATGGTGGAATTGCATATAGAGAAATATGTCATATTTGCCCATTTGTATATACATCGATAGTTATATATACATGTATTGACAAGACACAGAAGTTAATGAATTCTGTAAAAATCAATTTTGACATATCGCTTTGTTACTTGCCATACTGTACTTGTCATTTTTACGTTTCTCGTTTGCAAAACAATAATTTTGCATAAAACTGGTAAATGTTTTGTCAAATGCTTTCTCTGCATGCGCCGGTGCGACCAAGATGCGACTTGCATGTACACAGAGGACTTGCACACTGGTCCAGTTCATCAACGTGTACGATTTCTGCAATATATCCTATTGGGAAATAATGAATTATAGATGACGGCATGATGAAAACATTTTGTTCATTTTTTTCTGAATCAACCATTCTACAAAAAAACTTTCAGTTACAATTTATGTGATGGTAGATGGATCGATGATTGTTCTTTAACACCACGTGAAAAGCAAAGGCAGAATATAATCAACGAGAATAATGTGATCTGACGATTCTTGCTTTGTACCAAAAATTGTAAAATTGACGATGAATATCATTACTTCTAATAATGTGTAATAAAAATGTATTCTGTATTTTATCTACAAATTGGTGTATTGTAGAGACTGTACACGACGCTTCGACCATACTAACTCAGATCCAGCCAACTATATGACTTTTTACTAAATGCAATGTTGCAGTTGAATATCATTTCTCTTCATATTGTTGATCAAATAAAAATTTCACAGAAAGGATCCGATTCCCGGGATCTGATTAGAGTTCCTGAAAATGTCATTTCCCTCTTGTCCGTGGTCAACGAAGATTGAGATAAGGACAAATAGATATCTAAAAGAGAGCACATTCGGGAATTAAATGACAAATAAACTCTTAATTTTGTCTGTTACTCTTATATGTATGTATATTTTACGTTTCTTTCTAAATAGCACGAACATTTTCAACAGCACTGGACGTTTGAAGTTTCGAACAGACCGAAAATTCAGAAAAAATCGACTTGAAATGAGCTTAATTTTGGCAATCTGACTGAAGTATCGACTCGCTATCTAGCGGCTGACATATACAAATAGCTTCAGTGGTGATTATATTCAATTTATGTAAGTGTCTAAGCCGTAAAAATATTGAAAAGAAATACTGCATGTACATGTATATGTTACAGTTCTTTCAGGTAAGCACTACCGTTGATACATTTTTTTGTTTTCTTTAATGGGACTTAACGCTGCTTTCAGCAATATTTAAGGCTGTAACATTGTAGTTGTACTGCCAGGAAGTTTGAAGGGAACTGGTCACTAACGAACGTTATCACAAGTCGAGTGCACCCTCTTAAGCGCATAGAAACTGAAACTGCATGGTATCTGTTCATGTTATAGTTCCTGGAACGTCTTTTTTTCTTAAAATAGTTATGAAGTTTTTTTCGATTTCTACTTCCTGTAACCAAACTCAAAATTTGCTCGATTTAAAGAAGTATGGCCACTTTCCCTGTATTTTGAAACACAAGAGTTGAAACACATACTTGATCTATTTTGCAACATTCAGACAAAATTCATAAAAATTAGAAAGATATGCAGCACCAAAGATCGCCACTGAAGACAATTTATACAGAGGTTTTCGCAATTTTCACAATTTTGATTCTTTTTTGGCTTTGATTGTATTTGGTACAGTATCAAAATGTGGAAAACTTATCCGCATAAACATGCTATATACAACCTTTGATAAAATTTAATGCATGTTTCAAAAAATAGAAAAAGGGCCCCATAGATGTTCTGGTCACAAGAAACTGCGACGGACGGTTAAACGAACAGAAATATATACCAAAATTATTTTTGTGGTAAAATGTTTCAGTCAAACATACAGCCTCGCATTTTCGTTTACCGAACGCAATTTAATATCGGAAAAACATCTACATTTATAAAAAGTATAATTACCTCTTCTAAAAGAGTAAGCATCTGAAGATGTGGTGATTTTAATCTGATCTTCGGTATAGCCATGTTCTTTTGTCTGATGATGAAGGAATTGATCATTTCAATTATAAGGACTTTGCTAGCGGAAACGGATGTATTTGAAGTTGAATTTGCCAAAGAGTGACAGAAATATTGCATACCTGGCTACTATCCACATGAAATTCTTGTCAAGGAATTTTAAATTTACATGTACATGTATTTTTATTGACACATTGATTACTTTAAAATTTTGTAAATATTTAGATGAAGTGTGTATTCACGAAAAATCAAAAGAAAATATCGTATAAATTTTTCCTCTGAAAAACGGATATTTGTTAATAATTACAATACAGTGCAAAATACAGAAAAAATGTTATGGCAACAGGTTTTTAGATATTTTGGGTCCACTATCTGAAAATGTGAAAATTAATGACTTAGGTTTTACATGAAGTTATTTTTCCAAATGGAAAAAAATTAGCTTTTAAAAATAAGAATTGTTAATTTTGCTTGACAATTACCTTGTACCTTCTCTTCTTTTTTAAAATGGATAACCTATGTCAAAGGCCATTACTTTCAGTATAAAACAAATTTAAAAAGATAAACGGAAACTTTTTTGATGAATGAAGGTGCAACGTAGCATTCATTGCATGCGCACTGGACTTGCGCCACAAATATGTGCTTATCTGTGTGTTTTCACTGGTTTCATCTGAACACAAAAGAGAAAAAAAGTATTTGTTGGGTAATCTTAGAATGAATTTGTATATCTATAAGCCTTAAATTTCAATCTTTATTATTTTATATATCCCTTTTCAAGTTCATCAACCTACCTTTATCAATTTTAAAGTTTTTTAATTACCTTTATTTTCCAAAGGAATATTTAATATCAATTCATTGAAATTTATTTTTTTTATAAATGAACTACAAGTTTAATTATAAATAGTTTTTAAAATGTATGACATATCATCTTTCAAAATTTAACAATATTGTATCTTCACCTGTGAAATACATGCGCTCTGCATGTGGCTTGTTGACATAATTAGCAGGTAATTGTCAAACTGTTATTATTTATCGATGTCATTAGAAAGGGAAACTAATAGAAAGTGATTAAATATGAATAATTATTTGTTTAAAATAACTTTTTTTTCTCCACGAGAGCATCTTACTCGACCGGCCTATTGAACATATATATATATATTTTTTTTAATTTGTACTCTTTGGAAAAAGGGAGTGGACAGGGGACGATAAAAAATTATCGTTCCTCTCCATTGTACAAAAACATAATAATTAGATTTAATATTAAGAAATCTTCTATTTTTGTGTAATTTTTCAATTTTGCTGTAGTCTTGTCTATTAAATCTATCCTTGGTGGATACAATACATGTATACGTTTGCAAAACTGCGTTTACTTTTTTTATGTGGAAATTTATTATTGTTCCGGCGTTTGTATTCAACTATATGAGAAGAATGTGTACCTGAAAATTCTTGGTATAACATAGTAAACCATTTTTAAATTATTTTGTCAATATACGATTTTTAAAATTTTAAGTTTAATGATGTTTTCGGTCGTTTTTTGGTAATTTGAGGTCGTTTCCGGTTGTTTCCGGTCGTTTCAGGTCGTTTCCGGTAGTTAGAGGTACCGCTTTTCTTAAGTTTTCAGTCTTTTTTATAACAATGTATACAAGGCTTAATTGAAAAGTTTCACTTTAAAACGAATATATTGTTATTATGGCTTTATCAACCTATTGTCTTGTATGAAGGGGTAATACTACGAGCACCTCTTCTGAAAAACAGGACTTTAAAAAATAAGAGGGCCAACTTTGTGGTATATTTTGCTCCCCCTTCCATATTTAATAAGATAATGCACATTGATTATGACGATGGGGATGTAAATAAATAAATGTATGTACAAAGTTCGATAAGGTATCGACAGAAATGATTATAATGACGAGTGTAAAGAAAATATCATGATATTTATTCTTTTGTAGGGTAACAGCTGCACTTTACATTTATATTTCTTATGCTTGAAAAATAAACTTTTGTAGGTAAAATCAATTTGTTTTTGTTTACTTTTAAATTATTTCAGTGAAACATTATTTGCGGAAAGATAGGACACAGTGCAGAGCGAAGATGAAATGTGAATTAGGTAAATCAAAAGTATACATAATACGATTATTTACCTACAGTTTTTTATGTACGTACTTACAGTCAATCGTTTTTATTACAATGTGGAGTGCTTTACTAAGTGTAGCATTAATTTCATTGATTCTTTTCTTATACATTTATATAAATCCACATCTGTGTCGTTTTGGTGAAAAAAGAAATAATCAGTGATTCTGTTGAATGCTTCTAAGTGTTTATTGTTTTGAGATACGATGGTCAACAAGGCTGCACTTCTATGCGGATTAATTCTCGTATTGCTAGTAGTGATATGTTATCTGTTTACTAGTGTTGATTTGGGGGAGTTACAGAAAAAAGTGCATAATTGGGCAAACAATAAAATATCGTTCATTCAAATGGAAACGCCAACAGAATACAAGGAATCCAAGCTACTAAATTCTAGTGCAAAGAGCGACAACTCTAGCAAGAAAAACCCACCGAAAACAAGCAGTATTCAAAATTCAACAGTATTATTCAGTCCTCCAGCATTAGATACTACAACATTTACTGTAGAAAATATCAGTGATGAATCCACACTGGAATATTACAATGACACTTCAGAATATTTAAATGGAATCCGTGTATATGATTGGACCATTCCAGTCGAGACAAATTCTACGTGTATTCCGTTGAAAAATGTACCAAAGACCACTTTCATTTGCCTATTTGATGCTGAAGAAGACGCTGTGTTTTCACACTCAATTATGACCACAGGACGGTGGGATGCTCAGTTAGTTCGCGAATTTAAACTTCTTTTATCACGAAGACAGGATTTAGACTTAATAGATGTAGGTTCAAATTTGGGATTATATAGTTTAATTGCTGCAATGCTTGGTCACGATGTTGTATGCGTGGAACCATTTAGCAAAGTCTTTCAAAATTTTCACAAATCGGTGATCGTTAACAAATTTCAAAAGCGAATTACATTACTTGCAAACGCTATTTCTATCAAAAATGAATACGTCAAACTGTCTTACAATATGGGTGATATGACATCGGCTATCACTAAGTCGGCAGACGAGAGAGAAATTACGATTGAAAACATTGCTTCACAGAAAGTCATATCCGCCATTACATGGAAAAATCTTGCCGATTTTGTTCCTTTCAAAAGAGTTGTCTTAAAATATGATATTTCTCTTATGAATCATAACAATAATCTGATAACTGAGGCAGAGGACTTATTTTCAACATTAGATATCCAGTATGTATTTATGCACTGGGGAGATTTCATTTTAGACTCGGGTAACATTGTAGCATTTTTTAGGTCGCGGTCGTTTGTTCCCAAAAAGCGCATCTTTGGAAAACAGATAAAATTGGAAAAGTTTCCTAAGTGGAAAGGGGGAATAATCTGGGAGAAGGAGTAATTAAGCTTAATACATAGAAAATATTATTTGTACATGTATTACATAATATCCCTCATCTTTTATGCGGGATCCCTTTTGTAATCACTCGGTCTGTCTGCCCAGAACAAAGGTTCTTGCCGTGGTAATAACTTGAGTTCCGTGCAAACTATATTTAAAAACTTACAAGTTTGGCTACATATCCTACCCCTAGTGGTAAATTAATTTTAGTTGCCACAATTTTATATAATACTACAGTAACATGTGAAACCGTGTTGATTTTTGGTCCAATTAGACTAAGCTACGGATCGCCATTGCTTGAAATAGATTTAGGTCCAAAATTCTTGCGCAAGTGCTTACTAGAGCTTAGTTGTTATACTCTTTAATTTACGAAACTTGCTTAGGTAATTAAGAGGAGTAAAAGATCCTATTGATTGTTGACCTAATAAGACTAAGGTCTGGACATTGAAAACAATGAACAATTTTTGGACTACAAATCCTATCGATTGATAGCGTATTGATAATTCTACCAGTCTGATATCCGGTAGATTGGCAAACAAAAGAATGGAACTCTCCCATTAAATGAGGTATAAAAGTGCTTTCAAGTATTTACGAAGGTTGCTATGGTTTCAAAAGTTTCATAAATACTACTTTTTAAATATATTTCGTGAAAGATTTATGCGTTGTTTAATATTCAACATATGCATGCAAAAAATTGTCCCAAAAATATTTTAATTATGCGTGAAAAGAATGAATACTTGCATTGTAGTAGTCATATTTAAAAGTGCTACACTTTTTTGCGTATGAACCAACAAATTTGCAAAACATTCACAAAGTAGATGAAAGATTTCTCTTTCCAATAGATGTATTGACTATATCTGGCACAAAATATATTCGATTTATATTTTACTTCAAAGTTGGCTAATTTTGGCGGGTTTGGAGTCGTTAACTAGTATCGAGTTGACCGTAATTCTGACAGCGGTAACACGTACATTGAAAATGCGTCACGAACTAATTGTTGACCGTAAATAAGCCAAATTCCAGTACTGTATATACATGCAGGTTTCAAGATGCTAAATAAGATTGAATTTGAGACAAACTAATGCCGAGATATTGTTAGACAAAGGAGTTTTTTTTCCTTTTTTCGGGTTGGGGGTGACTGTCATTAGCATGTGCAAACTTGTGAATGCAAATTTTGATAGGCCTGGGCTAAATTTACCCAGAACTTACGAAACTATAATCGTAAATAGACTTAATTTAAACAAGGTTCGTTTTCGCCCTTTACGTTTCGTGGTGTATGACAGCTATTTATATAATGCACATATTCTTGCTTATATATGTTTTTAGAACAATTGAATTGTAAAGAATTTCCGAATGTAAGTGTATAAATATTTTTTTCTGGCGATAATATGGATTCATTATAATATATATATGTTTTTAAATTCCGAAAGATGGCTCTCTTAAAATATTTTTCACTTATACAGACGAGTGTTCCTGTATACTTTTAGCGAATATTTAAGCAATGTGTGTCAAAATT
>JAOXYJ010009185.1:0-12820 GCA_028566555.1 Lithophaga nigra
AAATTCATATTTTCATTTTTTTCCCTGAAGCACTAATCTAATGCATATCGAGTGGTAAAATTTCACATTTGGTTGTCTTTGGGGGTCCAAAATTAACACACAAAAAAACCAGACAAATTTTATAAGCAAACAGTTAAGCAATAAAAAGATGATGCATGTATCTAAATACACTGTACTATAATCATATTACTGTTCAAAAATAGGTTTATAGCAAAGGTCATTACGCCCATCTTTTGAAGTGAAATGATTTTTCGCTTGCACACACCCTTTATCCGATCGTTATGCCGCCTGTGATTCTCAGATTAACACGATATCCAAATTGGCCATAAAAGGTCAGAGTGAATTTTAATATTCCCAGTTGATTAATTAATTCTATTCAAATTTGAAATCAAAGAAGTATAGGTTTATACGGGAAAAGAGTTTGCCTTAAACAATATCTACTCAAGAAAGCGCATAAATCATGAGCATAGCCAAGTAACGCTAAGTGGAGCATCTTTGGGAGGGGAAATCATTTCAGGATTTGTTGAATAATAAAGATCATAGCTTTGTAATTTTCTAGTACCAATTTATTATTTACAAAAGAATATTTCCATCCGAACGCGCACCTAACGTTTACTTCTGATGCTAATATAATAGGGAAAAATACATATCAAATTTGCACATAGATGTCTCAAACAATGTTTTATTGCATAGGTATACAAACAATGTTGTATTGCATAGGTATACAAACAATGTTGTATTGCATAGGTATACAAACAACGTTTTATTGCAGGTTCCTTAAGATGTTCTGCAAAACCTCTTTCTAAGATCCCCACTACCATTCTTTCTACTGTAAAAGGTCTCCACAGGTCCCGGGGGGGGGAGGGGGGGTAGCTTCCTATATAATGCTATACGGGGATGCGCCAAAAATTTGGGTCAAGTTTTTGAAGTCATCTATATAAATTTGGGTATGTTTCATAAAATCCCATATAAATTTTGAAAAGCTATATATAAAGCATGGCGTACATGTGTATGTAAAAAAAACCATGAATTTCAAATATGTGGTGAGAGATACATTATTCAATGTCAGAAGCTGAATTAATATATAAATGTGGGTCTTCGATCAGTTTTCATTTATATAATTATAGGTCCGATTTTCAAAATTGTTCTATATACGGATGGGTAATAATTCCAGAGGAAAAATGGCACACCCTTACCCCAAAAAAGAACCAATTTACCCTCCCCGGGAATGAGGGGTTCTGGTCCGCGTTTCAGAATTAGTCCTCAACTTCAGTCAGTAACTCAACAACACAATCTGATACACAATCTCCTCTAGAACTGGCTGAGGGAGTGAATCATGATCAAACAATAGTGTCAGATACCCAGGACCACTTTTTAAGCCTAACAATGCCCCGAACAAAACCTGAAATTTCGTTAATAGAAGAGGAACTGGTCAGTCGAGACTAACAATAGCTTCAATCAATATCGAAGGTATACAATCTAATCCGGCATTCATTACATATCTCAATACATATTATATGTTTCAGGAACATTGGCTACATGACTTCCAAAAACATACTATTGAACCATACTTCAAAAATAAGGTTACAAGTATTATTAGCTCAGATTCTATGGACCAGATCCCTGGAATAAACCTACCTCGTGGTAAAGGCGGTGTCGGCATTGCTTGATCTTCAGCTATTTCTGGAAAAGTCAATCAAATAGATGAAGGGAATGAAAGAATAACTGGCATTATATTGAATATGGATCCAAAAATCCTGATTATATGTATCTATATGCCATCAAATAATACTTCTGTAAACTCGGTTACAGAATACTTTGAATGCTTAGATATATTACATCACATCATCAATAAATTTGGAGAGACTCGTGAATTTATTATAGCAGGAGACTTTAATGGTACCTTAATGAACCCAAGAAATGGTAACAAACATGATATTCTCTTACAGAAATTTGTGAAAGAGCATGACTTGCATACAACCGAACAAAAAGACCATACTTTTTTCCACCACTCAGGATTATCAAGCTCGCAGATTGATTACATTATGTCTTCAGACAAAAACATACTAACAAATTATAAGATTCATAATAAGTATGCCACAAATTTATCAAGTCATACGGTTGTCACTGCTAGCCTAATAGTAGATATAAACTGTTCTGCAATAGTTACAAAATCCAGTGATTCTATCTGGAAATATGACTGGGATAATATAAGTAAAGTCAAATATCAGGAAACCTTACAATTAGGTATAAAAAGCTATGATGACTCATGTGCCAAGCCTGAGAGTAAGATTGAGTTTGACATCACTAATAAAACATTCGTCAGATAACCATATTCCACGAAAAATCGTGAAGTTAAAAGGGTCAAAGTGGAAAGCCTCACCACAAGCCAGGATATTAATAAAAAGGAGTAAGGAAGCTTATAAAGAATTGTTTAATGAAGGTAAACCAGAGGGTCCCCTGAGGGTAAATAAAATCACTGCTCAACGAAATCTTAGACGACAATTCCGTATGGAAAAAGCAATAGACCGTCAAAATCTGTATTCCCAAATTATGGAAAATCCTTCAACTGCTCTATTTCATCGTTTAATTAGGAGAAACCGTGGATTCAGTAATTCTAAAACAACATGTATCAGTTTTGAGGGAAAGTTATATTACAATCCAGATGACCAGAGACATTGTTTCTTAAAGTACTTCGAAGATCTTTCTATACCAAAGGATAATGGGTATGACTCTGGCTTCCAAGAGCTATGCAATATTAGACATGATCTAATTTCATACAGATATAAAAACCATAATATGACGTTTACTCCAGTCAATGAATCCGAAATAGAAAAGGCTATTGAACATTTACACACCGGGAAAGCATCTGATGAATATGGTATTAGCTCTGAACAACTAAAGCTATCTGGTAGAGTTTTTGGTCCCTTTTATAACACAGCTTTTTAATGAAATATTGGAAGATGGAACTTTTCCAACTCTCCTTAAGTCAGGACTCTTGATTCCTGTGCTAAAAAAATCTGAGGATTCATCAATTATGGATAACTATCATGGAATAACAGTAACACCTATTCTTACAAAACTATTTGAATTAGGGATGTTACCGAAATTAGAATCACCATTTGATCAATGTTCCCTTCAGTTTGGATTTACGGCTGGAATATCTATGCTTCTTGCAGCACTTATGGTCACTGAAGCAGTTACTACCGTTAGTACCTTTATTTTTTATAACAGTCGATAGCCAAAAAGCTTTTGACGTCGTCAGCCATATTATAATGCTAGATAAGCTGTATGAAACTGGAATACACCCAACTTTATGGAACATTGTTAAGGATCTGTACAACGGACTTACTACTAAAGTAAAATGGGCTGGTAAAATTAGCGACTGCTTTAATATCGGACAGGACGTTAGACAAGGAGGAATTCTATCTCCTTTTCTATATAAAGTTTACAATAATAATTTACTAACAGATCTTCAAAAGGCTAAACTTGGTTTGACAATAGGAAACGTTTATGTTGGCTGTCACACTTGTGCCGATGATATCGCTCTCCTTTCTAATGATGTAGAGGAATTACAGTCCATGTTATCGGTATTACATACACACGCACAACAAGACAGAGTATCCATACATCCTACTAAAACAAAAGCAGTTGTATTTAACAAGGCCGGTTTGACTAAATATACTTTATCTTGGAAATTGGGCGAATCTGAAATTTCACCCATGAATCAAACAATTCACCTAGGTATTATTAGATCAGAATTAAAAGAAAATGATTTAAATATAGAGGATAGAATTAGTTTGGCTCGAAGAACATTATATTCATTAATTAATACAGGCCTACATGGAACAAATGGGATAAACCCGATGGTAGCTTATAAAATGTATCAATCATATGCTCTCCCGAAACTTCTGTATGGTGTGGAATTGATGCCATTAAATAAAACTCAATTATTACAAATATCAAGATTTCATATTGCCAATCTGAGAAGATTTCAGTCTCTCCCGCCTCGCTCAGCTACTGCAATAGTCTATTTGTTGTTGGGTGCTCTCCCAGTCGAAGCAGAGATACATAAAAGACAGTTAAGTCTGCTGTACAACATTCTTTCATGTGATAACGATACAATCAGGAGACTGTTCGAAAAACGACAAGTAGTTATGCACAGCCACAACCCGGAGAACTTTTTCGACCGAATTATAGAAACTCTTGTTTTGTATGATCTTCCTAATATTCATCAACTGAGAGAAAATTTACCTTCAAAGTTATCTTGGAAACGTCAGTATAAACAAGCTGTATCAGAAACAGATGCTGAGAGCCGACTTATTGGAGAAATCAACTGTAAAGTACATTAATAAGAAAGTCTTGAAGGTAGGTCAAACACACCCATTGTGGACATCCTTAAATTTTACTGTCTCAAAAGTTCGTAAAGGTATTACAAAGAGTCGCATGCTAACTGGAACATTCTTGACTGAACCCGGGGACTGAACAAGATAGACATAAATTTAGTAAGGGTACCATAGGATCAACCTGTAAACTTTGTGCAACTGAAACTGAAGATTTGGCTCACATTCAATACTATCCTAAAATACGATCAGAAATGTTAAGATTTATCGGTGAGGAAAATGTGGAAGCTCTCTTCAAAGATATTACCTCCGTCATGAAAATCCTCCTGGATTGCTCACATTTTGACTATCTATTTGATAAAACACAGCTTAGAGCTCTGTATCGTATGACAGCTGAATTCTGTCATCAGATGTATCTGAGGAGACTTGGGAAGTTGAAAATGATTGCACGATACTACGACAGATGTGTTCTATCTACAGACCTAAAATAACAATACTTAAATGTGCATATATATCCTGCAAAAACAATACTTAAACATGCATATATGCATAAT
Organism: Lithophaga nigra; assembly: GCA_028566555.1. Classification (NCBI taxonomy): domain Eukaryota; kingdom Metazoa; phylum Mollusca; class Bivalvia; order Mytilida; family Mytilidae; genus Lithophaga; species Lithophaga nigra. Next base: position 4,898 of record JAOXYJ010009185.1, read on the forward strand.
GTGCTGTTGCCTATTTTAGTTACATGTATGCCGTCTGCACTACTAATCAATATTAATGCATTAACCTGTAACAGTAGTAATTGCTGCTATCATACTAGCTTATGACTGTGTAAGTACTCCCTAAGGGGAGGTGATAGCCGCCAGGTTACAAATTTGCAAATCATCTATTAAGACTTTTTTAGATTTTAGACCTTGAATTTATACTATAAATAGTGCCGATTTGTTTCATCCTAATTCGTTAAACCTGCATGTGTGTACATTTGTTAACAAATGGATTTACTAGTGAATAATTAATCCGAATAATTCCTAAGGAGCACAAGATTTAACATCTTGGTGTTCCCATAGTGGAAGAAAATACACAGAGAAAAAGAAGATTAGGGGCCAAAAAGGGAGAAACTAGCATTTTTATAATTTTTAGATGGAACGCTCATTCGATTTTAAAGGGTTGTTTTCCATTCAATTCAAACGAAAATACTTCTATGGAGTTTGTCGATGGGTTTTCGAGACCCATACTGTCAAAATTATTAGAACGGACCAAATTTCACCTTTTGCAGAGGTACTTTGATAAGCAAATTATTGAGATAGCCGATTTCAGATGGTTTCTCTTGTCGACTTGTTGCGGTTGCATCAGCTGCCCGTTATTAAAATAATTTAACCATATTTTCAATTTAAAGTAATGGCTAGGTCACCAAACAAAAATCTGAAATAGGAAAACTGTGACTCTTTCATCAACTAAGGTGACTGTTGATGGTATAAATAGGCTCCAACTCCTGACGTTTTTACCAGGCGAGTACTACTTGAAATTTGCATTTTCTGTGATAATGCAAAAATACTGAATTGTGAAAATATAAGTAAAGTTATGAATTCCGATTGGGATCAATAACATGATTTTGGTAAAGGACCTTCCAATGAACATTTATGGATATGTTTAGTTTCAACTGTCAGAGATGTTTTTAAGAAGATCAGAAGATCTTTAAGTGTATTTCCCAAAGGGTCCAATGTTAAACTTTTTCGCGCGATGGTGGCCATCTTGGATTTCTGATTGGCACCATGAAAACAATTTTGATAAAGGACCTTTCAATGAACATTTATGATTTGTTTAGCTTCAACTGTTGCAGTCGTTTCTAAGAAGAAGATATTCAAGTGTATTTCCCATAGGGACTCCAATGTTAAATTATGTTCCATGGTGGTGGCCATTTTGGATTTGGGATTGGCACCACAAACGTACTTTTGGTAAAGGACCTTCCAATAAACATTTTTGGATGTTGAATTTCAACTGTCATGGTCATTTCAAAGTAGATCTTCAAGTGCTTTTACCATAAGGTTCAATGTTAAACTTTGTCCTAGGGTGGCGGCCATCTTGGATTTTGGATTTGTACCATGAGCAGCACACTTTTGGCAGAGGTACTGCCAAAGGATCATTCACACCAGAAAAGAATTCCATCGGCTGTGTAGTTTCTGACAATACGATCTTTGAAATATCAGCCAATCAAAACACATTATTGGCCCTGGCGGCCATGTTGAATATCTGATCTGAACAAAGAACATTTCCAATGCACTTTACTGCCAAGTTTGATCCATTTGGCTTTGTGGTTTCTGAAGGGGAGATTGAAATGTGAAAAGCAAACACAGGATGGACGAAGACGGACGCCAAGTGATGGCATTAGCTCTCATGGCATATTGGGCCAGGTGAGTTTATAACATGATAACGTCATTGAATTGATAGTAGTCAGTAGTTAAAATCATACGACAGATGAATGGACATCTGAAAGCGACACGAACAAAGAGACAAATTTTCAGAACAGTTACATAAGTTGAAGCATCATCCTTCTAAGTCTGGTCAAGTCATTGTCCGGAAATGAAAATTTTAACAAAGTTGAAGTATATTTAGAGACTGTGACCTTGATCTTTGACCTACTGACCCCAAAATAAATAGGCCTCTTCTTCTCCCATAAAAGCAGTAATCACCAAAATCTGGTTTGCATAGTTAAATTATTCCAAAGTTATCATCCGGAGACCAAAATTTTCACAAAATTTCAGTCTATTTATAGCCACTGTGACTTTGAACTGATGACCCCCAAATCAATAGAGTTCTTCCTCTTCCAGTATAATTTTGGTTTCAATCTAACAAAGGATACTTGAGTTATCGTTCAGAAACCAAATTTTTACTAAAAATTCTATCTTTAGTTTCAGCGACCTTGACCTTTGACATATTGACCTAAAAGCCAATAGGGTTTTTCCTCTCTATGATATCTTCTATCTGTACAATTTGTTCTGATTCATCAAGGGAAACTCAAGTTTATCCGGAAACCATTTGGATAAATAGATGGACCATTGTGACATTTACCTTTAATTTACTGATTCCAAAATCAATAGGCATCTTCTCCCCTTGGGGCATCATTCACCCAAATTCGATATACAAAGGTTAAATTGTACCAAGTTATCATCAAGAAACCAAAATCTCAGTCTATTTTAGTCTATTTATAGCCACTATGACCTTGACCTTTGACTAACTAACCCCTAAATCAATATCTTCCATCTGTATAAGTTTGGTTTGAATCCAAAGAAGGAAATGCAAGTTACCATCAGGAAACCAAATTTTCACTAAAAATTCTATTTTTAGTAAAAGTACCTTTGACCTTTGACATATTGATCTCAAAACCAATAGGATTCTTCCTCTCCCCATATCTTCCATCTGTGCATGTTTTGTTCTAATCCATCATGGGAAACGCAATTTGTTTCAGACACACGGAGAATGAACGGACAGATAGAGACATGGAAGGACAAAGTGACAACTACATGTATATGCTCCTGTAAAATTTTCACGGGGAGCATAAAATGGACTGAAAACTTAAACTTTATACAATTTTCTATGTTTAAGGACCATAGGTCTGTAAAAATTACTCAAACAGAACAGAAGTCAAACTTGCTTTGTAACTTCTCATTATAAGACTATATACCAAAAATCAAATCAATGGGTCAAGGAATTACGAAATAAAGGGCTTCGCAAAGTGCAGCAAATACGACAGGAGAAACTCAGCTATCTCAATAATCTGTTTGCTTGACCCCATGTATCTTGGAAGCTGTAATCGATACAAAAAATCTGTTCCCTTAATACTGAATGCTCTCTTCATGAGGAATTCAACAAAACACACCCCATCAAAATCAGATAATGAATGAAAATTCTATGTACATAATGTACTTAGGAAAAAGGCGAAATTTCACCCATTCTACTATGTCTGACCATATGTATTTTGGAAACCATTAGAGATAGAGCAAATCCGTTGCATACCACTGAAAGCTCTCTTCAAGAGAAATTTAAAGAAACAAAACCCATCAAAATCGGCTGAAGAATAAAGATTCTATGTACTTGGGAAAAAGGCAAAATTTGACCCATCCCACAATGTATCTCGGAAATCGTCAGAGATATAGGAAATCTGTGGACATACTACTGAGAGCTCTCTTCAAGAGGAATTCAATAAAAAAAAAACCCATAAAATCGGCTGAAGAATTAAAATTCTATGTACTCAGGAAAAATGCGAAATTTGACCAATTCCACTATTTTTGATCCTATGCATCTCGGAAACCATACGAGATAGAGAAAATCCGTTCACACTCTGCTGAAACCTCTCTTCAAAAGGAATTCAAACAAAAAACCACATTAAAATCAGACGGAAACGAACCTGTCTAAAGTTAAACTATGGTGGCCATGTGTGAATTTCAATCTGCACCAAACACAGAGTTTTGGTCAAGAATCTTCGAAATGTTCCAGTGTACATTCATGGACATGTTAAGCTTCAACTATCCTAATCATTTCCAAGACGAGGATCTATAAGTGTATTTCCCATAGGGACCCATGTTAAACTATGTTCAATTGTGGCCGCAATCTTGGAATTCCGATCGATATCAAAAACAAGGTTTTTTTTATAAGACCTTCCAATCAACATTTGTGTACATGTTAAGCTTCAATTGTCATAATCATTTCCAAGCAGAAGATCTTCAAGTGTATTTCCAATAGGGTCCAATGTTAAACTATGTTCCACGGTGGCGGCCATCTTGGAAATATGATCACCATCAAATACACCATGACTAAAGTAGAAGACCTTCCAATGAACATTTATGGACATGTTTAGCTTCAACTGTCAAAGTATTTTCCAAGAAGATCTTCGAGTGTATTCCCATAGGCCCATAGGGTCCAATGTTAAACTGTGTTCCATGGTGACGGCCTTTTTGGTAAAGTGCCTTCCAATTAACAATTATGGATATGTTTAGCTTCAATGATCAAAGTTGTTTCCAAGATCTTCAAGTGTATTTGTTAAACTATGTTCCATGGTGGTGGCCATCTTGAAATTCCTATTAGCACCAAAATATTTTTTTGGTAAAGGACCTTCCAATGATCATTTATGAATATGTTTGGTTTCAACTGCCACAGTCATTTCCAAGAAATAGATCAAGTGTAGGGTCCAATGTTAAAATTTGTCCCACAGAGGCTGCCATCTTGGATTTCCATTTGGCACCAAAAGAACAAACTTGAAACAGCACTACCTGATGATCAATCCTACAACAGAACAATTCAACTGGCATTGTGGTTTCTGAAAAGAAGATCTCTGAAATTTTGGCTAATCAGAATGCTTATTTGGCCCTGGCAGCCATGTTGGATTTCGGATTGGGACCAAATAAACAAACTTAATAAGGAATCACCCAATAAAGATTCCTGTCAATTGGTTCCAATTGGTCAAGCTATGTCTGAGAAGAAGATTGAAGTTAACGGACAATGACACCGACGAATGCAAAGAGATGACAATAGCTCACATTGTCCTATGGACCAGGTGAGCTTAATATGGGGTAAACATCTTTATTTGAATTAAACAACACACCAAACTCTTAACTCTTCTTCATAATTTATTTTTTTTGTTTGATTTTCTAATCATGATTCTAAAAGATGCTGTTTACTCATCCAATTTTACTTCTGTTGATATTTCATATGTTTGATCAGTAAGAAAACCAGAACTTAGTGGTAAGTCTTCCAGGGAAGGTGTGTCGCCTATGTACTTATTTCTACATCAAAAATATTCTAAGTTCCATCAAACAGGAAGTTGTCAAGCGGCAGATTCAAAACTGCCTTATACGATACTGCTCTCCATACTGATGCTCTGTGCCATATATCAGGAAGCTGGCCTGTGTGGTTCCTGAGAAAAATGTGACAGAAATTAATCATTTGACGCTGACAACGACGACACAAGACAACGACCTAAGACAACAGATAGTGATCCCTATATGTTGCTTCTGCGTAACACAGGCGACACAATTGAACTTTCAAAACCATGACATGCTACTGAAATATTCAAAAGAATTCAACAATGTGATTTTGATATTGTCTGATCTATTGGAAGATTCAATCAACTTTTTTATTACTGTTTCCTGTCAAAAAGTTTCATAAAAAATTCAGTCTGTAACATATTAACTGATGTCTACATTTAAAAATCAAACTTGTGTATTTGAAGATATCACACCACACAATTCAAAACCTGTCTAAAAATTCATTAATTATTTTGTTTATCTTGATGAAATGTTCTCTAATGATTCTGCTTTTCTGTTCAACTCTGGACTTAAAACAATACAGCCAAAATTATACATAAACTTCTGATGGAATTTATTGTCCAATAGTTATATTAAGAAAGAGTTATTTTGCTTATTTTCAAGATTCTTCATTGAGCATGAAATTTTACTAAAACAAAATCAAGATCAAAGGTCAATAGGACCTATGGTGAAGACCCCAGGTCATTATCTCTAATGGTTCTCAAGTTTTAGGTACATATGTAATAAGTCAAATATATAAGGGGAAATAACTCCTATAGAGTTGTTAGATCCTTTTAACCCAAAAGATGCACAATCAGTCACAAAACACTTGGACAATTAACTGTTTCAATATCTTTTATGGTTTCAGAGGAGTAGAAGACACAAGATTTGTAGTGTTCAGGGAGATAACTCTGTTAAGGGAAAAGGATTCATTCCCGTTTCATGATTTCGAATAGTTTCTTTCAGACTGACATTATATACCAAGTTTTGAAATAATACATTCCAAATGGAAGCTCCATGTTACTGTGAAAAAGTTGGCAGAAAATAAAAAAAAATTAACAGAAGAATGCCAGTATATCATTCCACTTCCTTATGGAAAGACATACTGGCATTCTTCCATTAATAAACTATAGGCTCACCTGAGTGAGCCTGTATCGCTCACCTGGTTTCCTAGAGGCTTCAGGTTAGTATTTGATCTGACACAAGGATTCTAGAAGTGTTGCAAATTTTCTATTTTTAGTAACAGTGGCAGCCATGTTTGTTGGATGCTGGGGTCATCAACAATAATTCTTAGAGGGGATTATAAATGCATTATTGACCTAAAGTTTGGTAGCAATTGGCCCTTTACAGGAATTTTCAGAATTTTTCTATTGAACTTTTTTGTCAAATTTTCTTTTTTTAGTAACGGTGGTGACCATGTTTGATGGCAGTAGTGGTCATCAACCATAATTCTTAAAGGGAATCATAAATGTATCCTTTACCCAAAGTTTGGTAGCAATTGGCCCTTTACAGGATTTTCCAGAATTTTTTAATTGATTTTTTTATCAAATTTTCTATTTTGAGTAATGATGGTGACAATTGGGGTCCTCAACCATAATTCTTAAAGGGGATCATTAATGTATCATTTCCCCAAAGTTTGGTAGTAATTGGTCCTTTGCAGATTTTTTTAATTGAAGTTTTTGTTGATTTTACCTTAAATTCTATTTTTAGTAACGGCGGCCATGATGGTTGGTTGGCGGGAATATCGAATATCATATTGAAAGTAGACATCCTTAGGATGATTGTGGTAAAGTTTGGTTCCAATTAGCCCAATGGTTTCAGAGGAGATTTTTAAGAAAGTTTACCATGACAGATGCCAAGTGATTTCAATGGCTCCATGCATGGTGAGCTAAAAACAACCAGAAGCACTGTAGTTACATGCAAAACAATATATATATCTATATTTTTATATATAAAACATAAAAAGTCATTCCAAATAAACAGCAAACTGCAGGTTGAGAGTTTGGGAAAGAGCTGGAAATTACAAAGAAATGAACACATCAAATGTCCCTTGAGAAATTATGGTGGAGTTATATAACTGAAACTGGGAACAGAAGAAAATTGAGGTCCATGTCAAGAACTTCTGGAGTGACAGAAAAATATAAAGTGGACAGCATAATTACCTTGACATAGACTTGGTTTATTTGCATAATTCTTAACTTTACTAAATAAATTTACTTAAATACTGAAGTTTACTAACAAAAATAAGAAGAGTAACACAGAGAATAAACTAACAACACTGTTTCCAAAATGGTATAGGAATGAAACATGTGAAAAGTAGATGTACATTTAATATTACAATCCTAGCATCAAAAACAATATACACAAAATACCATGCAAAAGAGCAACACTGATACACTAGTGAAAAGAGGGTAAAGCACAACAAGGCTTTACCATACCATACCTGCAGTGAAAACAAAATAGAAAATCTAGATCACTGACATTCTAATAAGGTATGGATACACAAATATGTCTCACCTGCAATTCAACCAAACTGAAAAAGACCTAACATAGTTCAACAAAAATCAAGGTTATATGATACTTGCCAATCTGACATGTTTATTTCCAGAACAGTCTAGTATGGTTGCTCAGTGATATGTGGTTAATGAAAAATGGTGAAACACAACTAAAATCATGTGAATTTATCAAAGTTAATGGATGAATGTGTGGACTCAATATAATTGCTTTATGATGTATGGTTATTGAAAAATTCGTAAGGGGTTCCACAGAACCCAGTGTCTCGCCTGCTTCCCACATAATCCATAAAGAAGGGTAGATCTTAGTATTATATTTGTGATTTTAATA
>JAOXYJ010009296.1:0-12818 GCA_028566555.1 Lithophaga nigra
GTACACGAAAGTGAACGAACAAGTATTTAATGACGATCTACAGTCCTTTGTAATCATGACGTGCAATAAAACATTTTATCTATAAAACCAGATAATTAGATGCTGGACCATTCACTCGGCATTCAAATGTCAAATCACAATGTAGATTGATATAAAATACAGCCAAATATACGAACAAAATTTAAATTGAAGTGACCATTTGAACGTACTTCTAGTATACTTTTGGTTCTTAAAGGTAATTCATTGCACTATAAATAATGTCCTTAATCAACAAAACAAATACTTGTGTTTTATATTTTATACATTAAACGAATCTATGGAGATAAATGTTTCACGGAAACAAATATATGTTATCAAACATCCTAGTTACTGAGGTATTACAAATTTCACATAAAGACATTAAAAACATATGGACCCACCTTAAATATTGGAAAGTAATATTCTTGTGTTAATCACAGATTCATTATTGGTGTCGCTAGTTGATAACATACTGTGTACCTTTACATGTTATACCAATATTATTATAAAAACAACATACACTCCAAGCAGATTTTAACCGCCTCGCTTGTGTAATGGTTAGCTTGCTCGCCTTGAGTGCGGAAGGTCGTGGGTTCGATCCCCGGTTGAGTCAAACCAGACATTGAAATTGGTATTTGCTGCTTCTCCGCTAAGCGCGCAGCATTAGAGTGTAAGAGCAAAGACTGGTAGGCTCGGAAGCAGTATAATGTGTCCGAGTGGGTTGACATGTCTTCCTGCGGACTGTTACTTCATTGAGCTAGCAGCATAAAAATCCAAGTCAGCGTGTCGGTATAGTACAGAGCATGATTCATATATCCATATCTTAATATGTTCTCGTCCTGAATATGGTTGAAACATTACCCGCTGGATGTTAAACATCCATCTATCCAGTCGGCAGATTTTTGGTATACAAGTTACTACCTTCATTTGTGAAAAAGTAAAAATTAAAATGGTATCAAACAACACTCCATACACTAATTTAAAGTAATTTGACCGTCAAAATTCTAACACAAAACAATGCGTATTGAATCCTGAAATACAATATGTATAAATACGGTATAAAAACTTAAAAGGAAACCCAAACTACGAAATTAATACGTAAGATACCGTTTGTGAAACCTTTCGTCCTGATGTTACTTTGTGTGTGTGTCTGTCTGTGCGACAGCATACGTGTGTATCCTACAGGCAGGATTGCTTTAGCTAGCAAAAGAGTAAATGGGAGTCTAGTTTTGAAACATTTTATATATATATTACGTATGTTCTGACTTATTATAAAGTAGATAGTTTATTGGAACGTGCACAGTATATATTTACATGCTGTGCGTTTTTTTACCAGAGTATGCTTTGGGTATACCTTAAACAGTTTTGTCCTAGCAATATGTGCATGTAATACCCGTATCAAACCCAAATATCTCAAATGACTTCCCTCTGCGTTTATTTTTGTGTTAGTTATTGGGCTTTTGAATATTTGGTTGCAGTGTTGGCCCTTCAGTATGAACATAGAGATGTCCATATAAGAAGTACCATGAGATTAAAGCGATCTCAAGTTAACAAATACTTATTTTAGGGGCACTGTAGCACTCGGATTACTTTGTTGCATATATCACTTAAGTTAATTTCTCTGACATACTGTTTTCGTTTACTGTTTCAAGTTGCTATTAATCTTAAATACTACTTACATTGTCGTAAGAGACATTACGCCGCAAAAATATGTAAGAACTGCTAATTGTTAATTGCACTAATAATAAATCTATTCTAGAACAAATTGACTTCAGACACTCTATTTGCTCACAACTATACCGTGAATAAATTTTTTTTTTTACCCCTTTCAATATTTAAATTTTGCTAGCTACGTGAGAAATCGTTACATTAGCTGTGATTTAAAAGAATATGTAGAATTTCGAAAAGGCCACAAATCCATAGTTTTTAAAATAAAGCACATATTTACGGCGAAAAAATGTTTCATTTTAACCAAAATATATTATTATATAATGCGAAAAAGGGCATCTGTGACTATTCTTTGTTAGCGCCAGTAAAAAAATAATAATGATAATAAAACTAGGTATCACTCAGTGGCAACAAACAACAGTAATATTTTTGCAGATTCATTTTCATTACCACGGCACCTGAATCCAATGTTTTTGTTTAGCTGAAAATCCAAGCATTCTCATTCTTTCCTTAAAAATTATGATCCTTTATTAAATGTAGGTTATACAGTGAGATCTAAAATAATCATGATTATCTTCACATCACGTTGACTTTAGCTGCTGCATACAGGATTTTCAGAAAAATGTGAAAACATTGCAAGGTTTTGTGTTATTGGATATATTGTTTAATATATTTTTTCCGATTTTTAAATTTCGCACTTAACATAAAACATTGTGTATACCGTTATGATATTAGTAATTCCAGTACATGAAATCTAAACAAGAAAATAAATTATGCACCAGCTGTTATGTTTGTGAGGTGCGAACTATCTAATCGGCATAAACAAAAATATAACGTAAGACACAAACGAAGCTACCATGCATTTACTGTTTTGTACAATGTCCGATAGCGGTCGGTAAAAATACTTTAGGAAATTGTAAAATTGTCCCAATAAATGATGGCACAAATTTCCTTTTTTCAATAAAATGGTATAAATCTCTGTCCTTCAAATGAGATGGGACAGATTTATTCTTTTTGTAAGACGTACAAAATTGTCATGCACAGAAATGTTCTTTTATATTTGACATATCAGGACAGTACACAACATTTGAAAAAAAAATATATATATTTCTTTGGTCGGCTGTTTTGCAACTTCGCGTATTTTTACCCTACACTGCACTGTTACGTTGCGAAACCACTTCTCTGTTATGACCTAAATAGTTTGAGAATCCCCTGAAAACTTCAAACTAGATATCTCCCAATAAAAACAAAATTGTTAATATTTTTGTAGATTCTTTGTGTCACGACACTCACAAATGTTTTTGAGCTTAAATTCCCCGGCTTTATCATTTTTCCCGTAAAGATATGATCCTTTCGATATGTGGGTCATACAGTAAAATTGTAATAATTGCGGTTATTTTCGGAAAATAAAGTCATCGACATGAAAACATTGCTTAGATTTTTAATTTAAGTCTCAGTTTTGGCAATTTCCCATTATGTAATTAGCAATCCAATTTTGTTTTTATTGGGGAATACCTCTTTGACCGGATTTTCTGGATATTCTCAAACTATTTGTTCTTTTATTCAGGTCGTAACAGAGAACTGGTTTCACAACGTAACAATATAAAATAGATTGAAAAGATACCCGAATGAAGAGTGAAAGCTTTTTAGCAGTGAGAGAATTTTTTTGCCAATTTCTTGATTTGGGCATCACTTTCATGTTATATTTGTAAAATATTTGTTTTTTTTCTCGAGCTTGTGTGCCGGGTGATTTTGAAATTTTCTATCTTCGCCATATTTTTCTTGAATTTTGAAATCATCTCCATGTCACTTGTGAAGCTAAGTAAAAGAAAAATTCATACTCCAGAAGCTCCACGACAATTTAACCCCGTCATCCTTGGAGGCCGTATTGTCGCGAAAATTCAAAAGCAAATATGTACGGATCAACAGAAATAGACTGATGGTGTAACAGGTCCAACATCAAATGATGCAGTTGAGTGGAATAAAAAAAATTAAAATCAGAATTACAATTGATAGAGAGCAAGATATGGTTATATATCGTGATTGGGACCTGTGATTTCACACATATTGATAAGAGAATGAGATATATTACAATCAAATATTTAAAAAACCCCAAGAAATAGTGAATTACCTTGTTAAAAACTACAGAAAGAAAATAAAAATATAAAGAAGTAAAGTAACGGTTCTTATCATGCCATTATTTCCATCGTTGAGTGGAATATAAAGCACCACAATAAAGATCCAAATATGCTCACTTAGCAAGACCATCTGATAGAAAGCCAAATTGAAGCTGTCAATAAAGCCGTAAAGGAGATAAGCAAGTAAAACGGACATATCGCACCAGATCTAAATATAGACTTATATAGAACATCAAACAGGCAAGCAAGAACATACTAAGGAAACCCTGAAAGCAGTAGACAGAGAACAACCAAAAGCAAAAGACACAACAGTATAATAGCACTGCTGTATGACGGAATACACCCAGACTACGATCTATCAAGAGCTTGGTTGATAAAAATTAGGATTATATCGTTCCAAGATCGCTGGGAAAAATAGAAAGGTAAAGAAACCACGACGGACTGAAACTGATATAAACAATAACTAATCACATCTTTCAGGACACCAAAGTCACAAGGTTTGTGTTGGACTTCCGCGCTATATCACTTACAGATAATATGTTATACAGGTAAGGCAGGTCAGTGTGGGATTAGGGCGCTTTCCGTAGTGAAAACATTTGGAACAGCAATATCCTGAAATTTTTGGCCATTATTGAGATGCAATTTAGAAAATTTAGAAAGACATACTCAACGGGAGATTTCAACCATAGTACAACCAACACATGATCATATACTTCAAGGAAAAGCTTTGCAGAAACCAGTATGATAAGGAGTATATAATATTTGAGCTTAACCAGGAAAAAACTGTGATATAACTCAGTTCTAGAGCGTATGATATTATGAAGAGATTCCTTTACCATTACAAAAGTCAGACGTAAGCAACAGCTTCGTAACTAGCTTCACAAGATGGAGTTGAAAAAACAGGACTAACTGGATTCTTAGCTTGATACAAAGTATATAATAAGAAACAAAATGGTTCCACGGGAAATAAATTGAAATTCACAATAAATATGTATGTATCATACAACCTGCAAATTGAATGTCAACGGCAGTAGGATAGACATATGTATAAATGAAATATTCGACAAATTGTATGAAAAAAATTAAGACACAGATTAAAGACATTGGGCATTTCAATAAGAGAATACAATCCTATCTGCCACAATTAAAGACAATTCACCAGAAGTCATTCAGAAACACTATCACCTATCAAAAAACCTGCACGAGAAAACATACCGCAGAATATGATGGTAACATGCTAGCAGAGAAGGAGCAGCTCTACATAGAACAGTCTTTAAATCCATCGCAATAAATTTATTTGTCACTATTGCGACAGATGCGATTTCTAATACTATTCTGGGTGTGAAAACAAAAACTTTCCAATAAAATTGCAGAAAATGAACTCAAAGATTCAGATTACATATGTAAATATTGTAATGATGATATTTTGTATGAAAAACAACTTCACATGACATCAGGTTCTTATGAGGTAACTCAAAAAGTTCAGGAAAATTACCGTTATACTGGGATTTTGACAGACAACGCCATTTAAGATGACTACTGCCATGAACAGACCATAAACTCTAAATACTCAAATACTTTTGAGAACTAACCAGTAGAAATTACATCTTGAGAAACAAGTCTGATAAATATACAAGAATTGGATCAAAAGGACGACTCAGCGCAGACAGACGAAGAGACACCAAGAAAAACACTAGTGACGCCACTAGTAAATCCTAAATAAGAGCAAATAGCTGAAAGAACTGAAGAAAAGGTACCAAATAATCCATTACAAAATGAAACTGAACCTACAAAACCAAGAGAAATACTAAAGAAAACAAAAGCAAATCGAACAAAGATGATGTTATTGTTTCACAAAGATCGAGAATTCTCAACTTAGAAAATGAGATAAAACATGAAAACATTAATTGATACACAAAAACAACAGGAAGTAGCACAGAAAAAATGCAAACACTACAGATCAATATTTTCGGCATACAAGCCTACAAGAGTGGCTCCCAGATAAAACAACAAAAACGTTTATTCAGGTAAAACAATAGAAATTATTTCATGCGATATAAAAACAAACTTTTCATTTATACATTCATTTGATCCATCAAAAATCAATATTGTGCCTGCAAGAGCATTGTATGTGAGAGTTCCAGAGAAAGGACATTAAATTTCTGCTACCTGTCATGGACAAGTATACAAGGTGTTCTGATTCAAATGGTATATGAGACGATTTCAAACTTCCAAAACGAAAAGGAGGGATATCAGTACTACAACACCTTGGACTAATAGTGTTAAAATACTACATGATGATAATGAAAGGGTTGTTGCAGTACTTATAACATCTGTCTCATAAATGCATATATGTCTACATGTACCACTGATTCACAAGTTGAATATAGAGAATGCATAGACATCATATATGATATAATACAGAAATACCTGAAAACACATCAGATTATACTTTGTGGAGATACGAATGGAACCATATTAGAGAATAGATGCAACAAGAATGATATAAACTGTTAAAAGAATTTATAGAAGAAACAAGACTTGACAACTGGAATTGAAATTAGGGATACACATGCCTTCTCCCATCACTCAGGGAATATCTCTCAAATAGATTATATCTCGGTACGAAATGAAAAACTAGTTGGGACTATAATATAGAAGAAAAAGCAAGCATTAACTTATCAGCACATACGACGGTCAGAATGAAAACTTCGTGAAAACTCAAGAAGATGCAAGAAAGATGAGCATTAGAAAAAGCCAAATATAAACTACATTGGGACTGAACAGTTGACAGGAAACACAAACCTTTATAAAACAGGATATAGAAGTGATAACTTTTGGAAATGACATAAATAAACAAATAGAAATGTTAATGCAAATTATTCTGTCAGCAAGAAATCGTCCAGTTCCCAGTAAGTTGTTGAAAATGAAAGAACCAAAATGGAAAGCTTCGTAAGAATTTCAAACACTGTTAGACAGATGTAGAGATATACATAAAAAATAGCAAAAGGTTGACAAATCTAAAGATCATCAGCTGGCAATGGCATTACAAATGGAGAAAATAAAGCTAAAAAGCACAATGAGAATGGTACTAGCGATAGATAGGCAAAGTCTTTATCAACAGATTATAGAAAATCCAAATACCCAATTATTTCACCGGCTTGTGAAAAGAAATAGAAAATCTAAAACCGCATCAACATGCTGCTTAAAGGTTAACGGAATATGTACTTATCAACCAGAGGAACAGCTGTTACAGGTATTATGTGGATCTAAGTAGAACCAAGGAAGATCAATAAGATAAATAACTATTTGAATTTATGCACAATCAGACAAAACCTAATACAGGAAGCTATAGATGAAAATACGGAACGCTTGCAACTATTTACAATTGTAGATGATTGACAATCTGAATGCAAGAAAAAGTCCTGACGAGTTTGGACCCATTGCAGAACACTTGGGATACTCAAAACAAACAGTTGCTCCTGTAGTATATAAGGTTTTCACTAACAAACTAGAAAAAAAGCTCATTTCTGAGGCATTTAAAACAGGCATTCTTACTACAACTCTTAAGAAAGAAAAGGATCCTACCATAATTAGTAACTATAGAGGAATAACAGAGGCTGCTGTAACAGGAAAAACATTTGAATATTTGAATATACTAAATGCATCCAATCAAATCATTGATTGTTCGAAAGTAAAATCCAATCACAACTGGAAATTAAATGAGAATTCAATAAAATAACAGAGCGCAGTGAACATCTATGAATTGTAGAAGTGGACTATTAATATTCATGAAAGAATCCAACTGACTAGGAGGACTTAATATGCTTTAATGGACTCTGGATTTTATGGAACCAATGATCTGAACCCAGCGACATTATATCAAATAAACAAAGGATATGTAATAACCAGCGTAAATTACGGTTTGGAAATACTCCCGCTGGCAAAAGCAAATATTGAACAGTTAGAAATTTTCCATAGGAATGTAGTCACATCCTGAAAAGACATCAAATTATGCAGTCCTTCTTTTGTTAAATGCCCTACCTATAGAGGCTGAAATACACAAAAAGCAGTTTCACTATTGTATTCAATATTGGTGTGTGAGAATGATAAAATCAAAGAAGTTATGGAACGTCAAATTAGTACAAACCATGACAGTAAAAACTACTTCTGTAGAATTCTTGATGTAATACAGATGTATGAACTGCCAAAGCTATAGATATTTAAAAATTCCATTCCATCTAAGGAAACATAGAAACAGGAAACAAAACATAAGATAAACGAATTCTGGACACATAAACTTCTGTCTGATGCTATAACTAAACGTAGTCTTAAATACATGACTATAAACAGTTGAAAAATTGGCAACTACTAAGGTATTGAACTTAAATCAGCAAATAAGACTCGAGGTGAGAAAAACAACTGTGAAAGCCAGAATGATGCCAGGAATGTGCATCTTGCAGGCGAATAAAGACAAATATGGAAAAACGCTTCGTACGCAGTAAAATCGGTATCTGTCATTTTGAACTACATGCTCAATTTGCCATGAGGAAAATGAAAACATCATCCGTCTTTAGTTATTACATGTCCTGTACTCAGTACCTTTAGAGAAAAATATTTCACAGGAGTTAAGGAAAAAATTACCAAAATGGACTGATATCTTTAACAACAAACTAGCCCTCATCTTAGTTATTATGGAAAATGATAACAAGCTACGAGAGGTCTCTGAGACTGAGGCAAGAAATTTTCTTTCAACTGTAACTGTTTCAAGACTCGATTATATTCGGAAGTCATTAGACTGAGAGTAGCATTTACCTCAGTAGTACAGAACTGTGCCCTAAACCTCGTATGAATAAAATATGGGAAACAGACCAGAGATTATTATAACGTACAGTTATATACATAATGTGGTGTATATCTTGCAACGGAAGATTAAACGTAAGAAAACAGTGTCACCCAGGAACTTTTTTGTCTTTTGTTTTGTTTTAAATTTCAAAACATAATTTTCATATCACTAAATTTAAATTTTAATACACGTATGTTTTTGCTGATGTACCTCGCTGCTTTTAACTGTTTGTTTAGATTTTAACATATCACAACATTGATTATTTTAAGTAAATAATTTTAGATTTTAAACCCAACCAACGTTCATGTATCTTACTTTTATAAATTCTGAAATTACGATTTGTTCTATTTTTAATAAATATCTCTGGTTAAAGTTTCATGAATAATAAATAAAAGTAATGGAAAATCCCCTAAAATTAAAAATAGTAATAATTTTAGATTTTAGTTTTTAGATTTTAATTTTTAAATTGTATTCAACCCACTTAAAGGGTAAACTATTCCACTCATCCAGGAAAGAATTTTATATGTGGACTGTTCTTGTCCATTTGAGATACAAAATTCCGACTCATGTGATCGAAGCTTTATAGTTATTAGAAATCTGACACGTCGATATTTATTCATTTTGACGAATTCTGTCATCGGTAAATATGCTACTGTTCTACATATTACAAAACGAATCGACATGAATAATAATGCGATCTTAAGCGTGACGTGCAGTAAAACATTAAAAATAAAAGCGGAATCGTCTACCAGAGTGTTCTGTCTTTTCCTATAAATTAACAATTCTGAATCTTTAATTCGGAAACATTACATAATATTTTTGACTAAAATATCACAATATAGACATATGTTTCACAGGTGCAAATTCGTTTAATCCAATTGCATAATTACAGAGGTATCATTCTCGTAAATAATTCGTTACAAATTGAATATAAACTGACAAAATATTGAAAACATATTTATGTAATTATGCTTTCAAGCTTATCATTCCTTAGGTGAAAATGATATCAGGGTCTGAGTGTAGTTCCATGATGAGTCTCATTTATAAAATTTAATCTGAGGTTTAGAACTTATACAAATTCGCCTAGTTAAGAGGATAGAAAATAATCCCGGGCTTCAACTTACAAAATTTGCCTAGTTAAGAGGATATAAAATTTATCCTGGAGCTTAAAGCTTTTAGAACCGAATCTGGATGAAGAGAGAAGAAAGCCATCCATTCTGGGCGATTTATATGCAGTTGTTTATGATACATTTATATCCTGATCTCTAACAATCATCCTTGCTGAAACTTTTACAAATATGGTCGGCCAAAGCAAAAAGCTGGTAACTCATGCAATCCCCTGTCTATCATAAAACATCACAAATAAATTTTGACCCGTGCTTTTCTGTAAAATATCCTGTGGCAGCAAAAAATAAGCTTCGAAAACTTGGCATATATAAAAAAGTAAGAAATAAACAGGACTTTTCATAATAACTCATAAAAACTGTGATGCAAAGAAAATATAAATAATAATAATTATTATGCGTAGATAAATAAATTACTGTCATATTTGAACATAAATTGTAACATACTGTCCGTTATCAATTTACATAAACTGAGACATTTAAAAAAATGAAGTCAAATTAGAAAAAAATTCTTAACAATGAAAACTTTAGATCAGTCTAGTAACACAAACAACTAGATAGTTAACTGGTTTTAAGAGGACTAGGAATCCAGTGTCACTACAAAGTGATCTAGCTCGGCTGTAAAGCCCCATTATCTATAACAGCGCGTCGAGCGTCGTTAACGATGAGTACAAATGAACCTGATAGGTTATTACTACTTGCCAGTTCATAATTCTGGTCAAGGAGTTACTACAGTATTGTACTTAATGTCATATAATACATGTGGCTGGTACACCAATCAAACAGTCGAAAGAGACACATTCTGAAAACGAACAAATATTGTGGATTTATTTTACCTTCTTAATAATGTAGAAACGTTAAATACGACTTAAAATATATGGAAATGAAGTATTGCAACTTACCTAGTTTCTTTTGTAATAGAATTAATGTAACTGCTCTTATAGAATCCTACAATAGCTCTTGATAGAGATCCGTCAAACTGAAGTTCCAAATAAACTGTTGATCCCGCTTGCAATGCCTTTTCTGTTTCTACAATCCAAAACTGATTTTCATCATAACCGCGGGGTGGTTTTATTTCGATTTCGTTTTGGTTTGAATCTTTCAACATGGTTTTTGTAATATTCAGAAAATTATAGTGAATTAAAATGAATGAAGTTGTTTTATGCACCATAATTTCAACAGTTTCGTTTCCATAGAACCAGCTATGATCATCGTAAAAATCAGGATACAGAGTAATATCATAATGAACTGGGAGAACATCTCTGGAGAGTCTCAGATTTTTCCAAGGTTCAGATTCGGACGGCGTAGTAGGTAGAGCTGTTGTGCTGCTTGAACTTTTGTCGCCTTCGTTTGCTCCAGAATTGCTAATAACATTATTAGTATTATCGTCACATTTTGGCATAAAATGCCATACAAGTACTCCGACCACCACTGGTATTGCTATAAAGAGAAATCCTACGAAGTATACCACTCTTTTCTTGACTGCATACATGTTGTTCGGTTTCGTATCCATTGTCAGTTGTTGGTATTTAATTTTTTCACAAACAACGTAGTATCAATAGGTATGAAATTACTTACAACGTATATACATATTGGAAACTGTAGCCAGATCTGTATATAAAATTACTAACGAAGCATGCCGAACGTACGAAGACGGTCATTAAATAATCAAACTGACGATCTCCAGATACACGATAAGTACTGTACCAGGTAGTAATAATCCAGGTAACAACCTCAGAAGTAGTAGTAGTGCTTGGTATAATATAAATATAGGTAAAGATAACTTTACTGTAACGTCTTGTATTCACTAACTGGATAAACTACCTATGCATAATGGACAGGACTCAATTCTGGAGAAGCAATTCCCCAACTTTTTCAGATAAAATACAAATATTGAAAGACTATAGCAATAGACTACATGTATACTCGATTTATTATTGTTATTAATAATGTTTGTTTTTTAATATTAATTTCATGTTTTAAGGACAAAATTAAATAATTTCAGAGACGCTGTAATTACAGTTACGGCATATTCAGTCACAATTATTAGATCAGACATAATTTTACACCTAACCCACGATAAGTATTATTTTGTTGAAAAATTGATATTATTAAATAACTTTAAAAATTTGTTCAAATTTGCTTATGAAATGTATAATAAGTATTTTTCATCAATCATACGTTATTGTTTTCAACAGGACTGAAAAATGTCTTTCAAACAGAAATAATGATTTGCTCTAGAAATAAAAATAAACCGGAATGTATATGTAAAGCTTGTAAGTTAATTTTCAACATCACATGTCCAATTAATGTTCCACTTCAACTTTTGTCATTGAAAAAAAAGACAGAATGCTATTTATGCACGGCATATTTACAATAAAAGGTTCGAAAATATTTTATGATTTAAATGCAAATAATGAGTGAGAAAAATGGTGAAACTGATATATCACTGCGTTGCTAGCTTCAAAGTGGATATTGCTTATGGGATTGTCCTTTACATCGTAAATATCTTTCTATTTTCAAGTCGCAATATAAATTTCTTCATATATAGTCGAGACTATTGCACATTCAAATACGATGAGATGAAACGCGTAGATGATTAATGTAGGGCTTACATTTCGTGTAAATGTTTCAAGCTCCTTTAAAGCTATATATATATAGTCTCAACTAAACTATATGTTAAACGTATGATGTTCACGGTATAATCTTATCTTGTCTTACAGCTCATTCAGTAAATCAATTTATATAAACTAATGTGTATCATTTTGTTCTACATGTAATTTTCTCCTAAAATAATATGTTCATTCAATGTTTAAATTGTTATACCACCATTAAGAGTAATGAAACACATGTAATCACACTACAGGAGAAACAAACAGAACATTATAACTAGAAAATGGATGTAATATGATTGTTAATTCTATAACTATAATACCAAAGCATACAGGTTTGGTTTTTCTTGTCAAACATGTACTTTATGTAGTGTATTTATCTTATCGTAAAACCTGTATCGTAATTAATCAA
>JAOXYJ010009404.1:0-12812 GCA_028566555.1 Lithophaga nigra
AATCAGAGAAAACTGCATTGGAATCTTCGAAGCGTAAGCTGTGTCTATGGTAATCTTATATACCCTGTCTGTAGCCAGGTATATAACCTCACATTCATGGCTAGTTGTCCAATCAAAAGTTGGCTTACATCTGTAGACCAGAATATAAGTATTTACTTATTTCAAGAACAAACGTTTTCTTTATATATGTCCTTATATATGTCCGAGTTCTTCCAGAACTTTATTTTCTAAACCCTGATATACACTAGACATTTCAAGGCTGCCAGTATTTCCTAAAAACTGACAAAAAAAGATTAATAAGCAGAGGATTTTTACATTTGTATTGACTTTTTCTACTTACTTAAATCTACCATTCCAGAAGTTATGTTAGGTAATTTCATAGAAAGAACATGTAAGAGGGATGAAACTTACCCAAATTCAAAGTTCAATTCATGACAGGACAGCAAACTACCAATTTGATATTCGCAAGTGACCACACAAACTTAAATTTTCCAAATGGCTGTACAAACTGCTTATACACTGCGTTTAGTATGTGGAACACTTGATATTTTATGAAATAGCAAGTACCTGTGACCTGTTGTATGGGAAAAAAATATAACTTTCGAAGTCTTCTGTCTCAAATGTATTTATTTTATTTTCAACCGAAAATCAAGTACTTTATTCATACAAATTTGTGTCCAAATATGATGTCATCATCAATATCAAAATTATTTCACACTAATATTTTGTCCACATTCTTTTGGCAGAACAGAATTTTCAGGAATGTCAAAGGAATTGTAATTATATTATCTAGTTTAGTTAAATTTTCTTTCATCTATATTATTTTAAGGTTACAGAACCAAGTCAATGAAGTTGTTGGTGTAATGCAAAATAATGTAAGCAAAATAATAGACAGAGGTGACAAATTGGAAGATTTACAGGACAAATCAGGTTTGTATGGCAATAATGCCAATATTTTAAATTTGTTGCATTTCTGTTGGTTAGTACCATGACAACAAAAAAGTTTACACATTGATAAACTTTTCTTGGTGATGTCAAGTTACCAAATTATTACACCTTTAAATAGTTATTTTTATGTTGTTTAATTTAGGCATAAGTTTCAATAATTTGACAAATTAACTGGAATTACAAGTAATAAATGCTATATTTATGGAATATATTGATGTGCAAACTCTGCTTTTCACTCACAAGCTTTACATAAAGTCCTTCAGACTTTGTGCAGTTTGTGAGTGAGTCGGCTGAGTTAACATAACAACAAATTCATTCAAAATCGCCTTTGTTACATGGGTATTTTTATTACATGATATAACTTACTTCATAATGTCATTTAACTTAGTGAGGCAGATAGTGTAGTCATCCAACTCGAATACGTGTGCATGTACACCTATAAATTCAAAGACTTCCGTTTTTCCGTTCTGGACTTAGAGTGTATCTTTACCATTTTCCTTTCAAATTCGATGCAAGATTCTGACATACGTACCCAACTCTGTATACCATTCCATCCTTTATGAATTTGTTCCTTATCTGCTGAGTTGTAATTCATCAATGATTCTTTCAAAATACTCTCTAATTTGCAATCTATCTATATATCAAAAGATGTTAAAACACTTGATTAAACTGATCATACATATTTTGTCAGCATCTGAGTTCATGTAATTCAAATATGAAAAAAAAAAGGTGTTTCTTTAAATTAAATGTTATATGTTTATTGTTATATTATACAATTATAGCCTTACAGTGAGGTCAATACATGGATTTATAGACCTGAAAATGTATATTGACTGAGGACGGAGTCCGAGGTCAAAATATTTTTTTTCAAGTCTATAAATCCATGTATTGACCGACAGTGTAAGGTTACAATTGTTTCATCATTTTTGACATTGTTTGTATTTCCCATCATATTGACTTGACGTTACTAATTATAGACGTCATATTGACTCGACGTTATTAAATATGGAAACACCTAGTAAATTACAGTAAATAGAACGTTATGTGGCGTCAAAAGGACCAATCAACCTTCTAAAAAAATATTATAAAAATGATAAACTATAGCATAAAGCGTACTTTTAAAGTCCCGTGGTTAATTACCTGTCCAGTAGGGATACCTTTATTTTTTGTTTTTCGCATTATTTACGTCACACCAAGGCCATTGAACAAACTCAGAATCCATTCAATTAATATTGATTGAAATTACATTTTTTTTTATTGATAAAATAAAAATGCTTAGAAAATACAGGCCTGGGTTGATTACAATCAAACCTGTATTAGAAGGTCAGGCAGGGGAGTATCAAAAAGGTGTCACATGATACAGGTGGCTGCTTATCACAGGTCAATTTGCCCTTATTTGTCATCAATGGGACTCTTAAAAGGTGACCTTTTAATACAGGTTGTTGCATATTAGAGGTGGCTGCACACGCCGGTTTGACTGCAAATTCGACTTTATCTTGCAATTGTTAATGGTATTAACAGGATAAAGCCTGTCGAATATTATGCTAGTAGCATAATATATTATCATTTTTATAATATTTTTAGAAGGTTGATCGGTCCTTTTGACATCACATGACGTTCTATTAATTGTTGTATTGACTGGGTGTTTCCATATTTAGAAACATCGAGTCAATATAACATAAATAATTAGTAACTTCAAGTCAATATGACGAGAAACGTCATTCAGCTTAAAAAATGACGTCCTGTTGTGGAATGAAAAATATAGAAAAGAATGTCAAATATGATAAAACAATTGTAGCCTTACATTTTCGGTCAATACATGAATTTTTAGACCTGAAAAAATATATTGACCTCGGACTGCGTCAATATACATTTTCAGGTCTATAAATCCATATATTGACCTCACTGTAAGGCTGTAATTGTATAGTGTCCTGGTACCCTGCTGCTACATGTATGTAGAATGGAAGGCAATAGGAATTACTGATTGGTCACGGACCGGAAGAAGAACCTAGACTTCGGATTAATGAAATACGGCATATAATAATAATTATCTGCCCTCTTTGTGTAAATTTGACAAATTTAATATATGTCATTCAGGGAGGCCGGACGTTTCCTTTTCTTCCTGTTTCTTAAGGTTGTACAAATAAATTTTTTATCTGACGATATGGGAAATGTACATATACTTCTGTATTTTCTTTCGTTATTGTCTGTTGTCTTGTTATATGTTTATTGGTTCTTATACATTCTACAATTATAGCCTTACAATGAGGTCAATGCAGGGGTTTATAGACCTGATAAATGTATTTTGACGAGGACGAAGTCCGAGGTCAGTATTCATTTGTCAGGTCTATTAATGTATTTTTCTGTATATTTTGCTTCATTCCACAACAGGACGTCATTATTCAAGCTGAATGACGTTTCCCATCATTGACGTTATTAATAAACGACATCATATTGCCTCGACGTTACTAAGTATGGAAACACCCAGTCAATACAACAATTAATAGAACGTCATGTGACGTCAAAAGAACCAACCAACCTTTTCAAAAGATATTATAAAATGATAAACCATGATTATAATATAAACACAATTACATTTAGGTATACATTTTTAAGCGTTTGGTTATTATTTTTCTTCTTAAGACATTTTCAGTATAGCCCTGTCCTACTTCTGTTTAGCTTTTCGGCTTTCAGTTAGTTCGTTGATATATTTATTTATTTATTTAGGTATTTATTGTTGACCAGCAAATCTACTGGTTCTTTCTTATTTCAGTTCTCGTTACTTGTTAGAGACTTACTTTCGCTTGATGAACGGCAGCTACCACACTAGCACTGAGTTCTCCAAGAATCACCAGGAAAACACATGCCATATACTGAAATCAAATGAAAATATATGTAATGACTTCGATGGAAGGAATAAATTCTTCGAGTAGCTTCCAATTTTTAACTTTGTAATTTCTTACTTTTCAAAAATAATATTTATAATTTTCATCATATAATTACGCGTTCAACAACAGGACATTATTACCCATCCGAGGTACCTGATGTCACTCCTGTTTTTTTTGTGACAGTTTGTACTGTCCCCTCGTTTGTGTTTGTGTTTGATTCTTTATTGATAACGGTCTTGCCTTTTGTTCTGAATCTTCTTATTCTATTTTAATAAAGTTTTTTTTAAAAATTATTTCTATTTTTTTAACTGTCGAACCACTCCCCCATCTATACCCTATTAGAATATTGCGATTTTTTGCGGGAATTGTTTAAGTGTGACACTGAACTGAATATTTTTACCTTGATTTTTTAATTTCCGGTTAACAAAGATGAAATAACAGGGCATGCGTAACAATGTTGACTCACCAAAGTTAGCAAGGGCTTTAACTGTAAACATCCTGCAATTATACCTAGAACACTGGTCAACAAAACAAAAGCCCCGAAACCAACCGTTATCCAAGCTGCTGTGGATATATATTTGTCTGGGGATGTTGATTCAACGACATGCTGTATATGAAGTACAGAGGGGGCAACTTTTAAGTATAGTCCAACCGCTATAGTAAATATACCAGTCAGCTGAAACAGAGAAAAGGAATGCATAACGTTATCAATATAGAGCAAACTAACTGAAATCTGCATTTTTTATAATTGTTATACATAAAAATATTTGGTAGAGCAGTTTTGTTTTCTTTAAATTTAGATAATATCCCCAGTGCTCACTCTAGAGTGGTTAATTTATTGTTAATAATTCTTGTGAAATTTTTCCAACTCAAACGTTCTGCAAAGAACTTGAAGAAAATCATATCTTTATTCCTTTCTACCAATAGGGAGCCGAATGGTCTATATTGTTATTCATATTTAGCACTGATCATCAGCGTTTGTTTCAATAGTAGAGCTTCGTATGGAGAAAGTTGCTCGATTCCAACCTTAACTGGAGGATCGATAGTTTGCCTACCAAAAGTTTGGGATTTTCAATAGATACGCATGCTTATTCCATCAATAAAAAAGGATTCCACGATGCAGCGGAAAATACCGAAAATGGCGTATAACCCATTTAATCAATCAATGAAACGTCATTAAAAATGCCGGAAGTAGAGTTATGTCCCTCCGTTTTCCCTCTAAAAGCCCCATTTCATTATGTTGTGTGGTTTGTTTTAAATGAATACTTTAATTTGAATTTTGTGCTTTCATAACTGTCTTAATTTGTTTTTATTATATGTTCATTGGTTCGTATACATACCATAAATATGATGTTGAAGGTGATCAATATACATCCGGTTGTATTTTTACAGCACCCCATTATTTCTAAAACTAAAAAAAATAGAAATAACCAATGTTTTCATAGACATTGACACGAGTTTAGGTTTTGAACAAAAAAAAAAGAAAAAAAGAAAGACAAGAAAAAGATAGACAAAATTGTGTATAGAATGATAGAATTTACATTGGATATACTGAAGCCAGTTAGTGCCATGCAGAAAAAAAATCAATCAAACTGTATCTCGAAACGTGTCTTATAAGAGCCAGGCACGCTTACTCATCCTGAGCACCTGAGTGTACCACTTGTTCTAAGTGGGGTCCTCATCCTCGTTTTTAGTTTTTTCTTGTTGCGTCTTTGATATTTGTTTGTTTGTTTGTCCATGTCTTAATCCGGATTTTATTTGCGTCCCTAGATTGTCGATTGTTTAGATTCATCCGTCGGTTTTCTTATTTTACTTAAACAAAGATTTTATACAGAACTCTTAGTAACGATATGAAATAAAGTATGTTGTCATTAACGAACTGGTCAATTTTGTTTGTTTGTTTGTTTTGTTTTTTTCTTTCTTGGTTTTTATTTATTTATTATTTTTTGGTGTTTTTTTTTAGGGGGTTGGTTTTCATTTTTTATTTTTTGTTTCTCTTTCTGTTTTTGTTTTTTATTTTTTGCTTGTGCTAAACGGCTTCTGTAGTAATGCAAGATCAGATATGATGTCAAGTAGGGTATAATGACGCTCAAAATTTTACGGGATAAAGAGCGTGTTCTGCATGCTCAAGCTGAGGCTAGGTCGAGAATGTCGTCCCTTGTTCAAATTGTTAATTTTTTAATATTATATCCTTACTGTGGAACTGTAATTTACTTGAATATTTGCTAACGTTAATCTTAGATTTTACTTTCTCAAATATACTTTTACAGGCTCTGCTTGCATGTCTCCAGTAAAACCCAATTTGTGAAAATTTATGTAATGGCTGCTTAGAATCTAAAGTTCAGCGCTGAAGATATAAAGTCCTTCACTGAAGATGTTAAGTCCAGCGCTGAAGATGCTAAGTTTAGCGCTAGATATGTAAAAGTTTAGCGCTGGAAATGTAAAGTCCAGCTCTGGGGAAGTTAAGTCCAGTGTTGCAGATATAAAGTCCTACACTGGAGAAGTAGTCTTACCTCAATCCTAACCCTTATCCTAACCCCTACACCTATTCCTTTCCTAACCCTAAACCTACCCTTACCTTAAACATAACCTAACTTAATCCTAACCCTGCGCTAACCATGGCGCCACCATAACCCAAACCTAAACTCGTAACCTAACCTAATCCTACCCTAACCCTAACACTAAGCAAACCCTATCCCTAACCCACACTTTAACCTAAACTCCTAATCTAACACTAACCCTTAACACTAACGCTTAGGTTAGGAGTTTAAGTTAGGGTTTGGATTAGGGTAGGCCAGGATTAGAGTTGCATTCGGGTTAAGGTTGGGTTGGGTTATAGTTGGGTTAGAGTTAGGATTTGCTAAAGGGTTAGGCAAGACTACATCTCCAGGGTAGGACTTTTATATCTTCAGCGCATGACATTGCATCTCCAGCGCAGGACTTTTATATCTTCAGCGCAGGATATTACATCTCCAGCGCTGGACTTTACATCTTCAGCACAGGACTTTCACATCTCCAGTGCAGGATTTTACATCTCCAGCGCAGGACTTTTACAGCTTCAGGGCAGGACATTTCATCCCCAGAGCTGGATTTTACATCTTCTGCGCAGGACTTTACATCTCCAGCGTTGGAATTTTACATCTCCAGCGCTGGACTTTAGATCTCCATCCCTGGACTTTTACATCTCCGGCGCAGGATATTACATATCTCAAGCGCAAGACTTAGGGTAGGGTTATGGTTGAGGCAAGACTACATCTCCAGCGCAGGACATAACATCTCCAGTGCTGGACTTTACATCTTCAGCACAGGACATTACATCCCCAGCGCTGGACTTTACATCTTCAGCACAGGACATTACATCCCCAGCGCTGGATTTTATATCTTCAGCACAGGACATAACATCTCCAGTGCTGGACTTTATATCTTCAGCACAGGACATAACATCTCCAGTGCTGGACTTTTATATCTTCAGCACAGGACATTACATCTCCAGTGCTGGATTTTACATCTTCAGCGCAGGACTTTAAATTTCCAGCGTAGAACTATACATCTTCATGATTGGACTTCACATCTCCACCGTTGAACTTAAGATCTCCAGCACTGGACTTTACATCTCCAGTGCAGGATTTTACATCTCCAGCGCAGGACTTTTACATCTTCATCGCAGGTCATTAAATCTCAAGTGCAGGCTTTACATCTTCAGCGCAGGATTTTACATCTTCAGCGTTGGAATTTTACATCTCCACCGCTAGACTTTAGATATCCACTGCTGGACTTTAGATCTCCATCGCTGGACTTTCACATCCCCGGCACAGGACTATACATCTCTAGCGCAAGACTTTACAAACGAGAACTTTTTTATCTGTTTGAGACCAACAGGGCTCCATAAATTACTACTATTATCAATCTGTTACATAGAGATATATGACACTTTGCCCTGTATTTATTTCATTCGTAGGTCTGGACAGAATTTCGCAAATTTTTTCAATCTTAAATGAATTTGATCTTATAAGATTCTAAAACGCATACTTAAAAAATATTGCAACATTCAGACAAAAGTCATAAAAATTATCGAGATAAATAGCCCAAAGATTGGTCCTTAGGAGAATTTCGACAGATTTTAACAATATTTAGATGTTTTTTGTCGAATTTTGCATTGAAGCACATCAAGAACCAAAATAGTCTAATTTGAAATCGATGGAATAGATGCACTTCCAACGAAATTTCGGTTTTGATTTTACAGAATGCTTTGTGTTGAATTTTTGCGATAAATACCTAAAATTTACCTGATGAAATTGCCATTTTCTGGCCTAATTCATGAGTTGATCATTGTTCAAAATCTTTGATTTTTTTTGTTTCCAAAACTTTACAGTATGTATAAAAAACTATGATAAAGTGAATTTCGGTAAAAGTTAAAATGATCCTACAAGGAAAAATGGCCCTACCTCACTATTTATATATATATTTGTTTTTAGTTTACTTTATTTTTTTTAATTATTTCTCTTTTTTCCGGACGATAAATAGTTTTATAACCTTGAATTTTCTCTAAACTCGTAAAATCGTTTTCTTTGATGAATATGCACAATTTGCTTTGAAGAAAATTAACATTCACGTAGAAACTATCAATTATTTATAGAAAGAAAAAGTTATTGTATTTTTCGTCAAACAAGGACGGAAAATACTTTAAGTTTTAACACTTTAGAATCATTTGTATAATTATCTTGCATATCAGTTATTGAAACTATTTGTAATGTTTTTTCCGCAAACACTTTATAGTACTATTCAAAAAGTTGTAAGAATTTAGCGATCTACATCATTATTCTTCCTGCCGCCTTGACTCACTGTATTTCATATTTCGAACCGATAGAGATCAATTTATGACGCATACTAGTTTTAAAAATTATTCATATTCAAGGCAAGGTCTTCTTGGCCATGTTACTCGTTTGAATCCTAATTTTCATTATGAATTAATTCAAAAATCAACTACTATACTAATGTCTAAAACATCTACATGATCTATGATGTCTTGCAGTATTTATTTGTTTCGCTGTTCTTTTTCCGGGTATGATGGTAATTATCTAAATAAATTATGTTGTATTGACAAAGCATGAAGGATGGTATCCATTGACGGCTTGAGGTTTAATATCGTAAATTAACGAAAATTTTAATGAACAATATTTAATATTTCGTAGACAGCAAGATTTACGTTTACCGAACAACAAAACCAACACGACACAGACAAGAGTCAAAATAAAAATATTTCTAACGAATAATAATAATAACTCGAATATGATATCGGAAATTAATTCGAAAGAACAAAATTATTCCCAAAATAGATCATGTATACCGAAATACAGTAAAATGTTTTACTTTAAGAACTCGTAGCCAAAGATACAAATTATATTGAAGAGTAAAACTCTTCAATATTTTGTATATAATGGCCTCGTCGGCTGTTCAAACGTTTAACTACGACTTGAGATGTAAATTCGTCGAAATGTGTATGTTGTGCAATATGTGATGATGTATTAAAGCTGTTGTAAAATCTACCAAACTATAGTTCCAGGACAGGAGAGGATAAACTAGCTCTGTCTCCGTCTTCACTTCTGGGTTTTATGTGAATCTGTTCAATCTCAAGTTTTTTTTTTATTTCAAGAAATGTTGCTCCCTATAATTCATTGCCGAAACAAACTTTGTATTAAATATTAACTAGTGGCTTACCCGAATCTGTATCGCTCACCTGGTCCTACACTGACTTAAATTACAAGAAATAAAAAAATGCCTCACTTTGACAATTTCCAACAGGTAGATCTTGAAATGATTTCACATGGTGTCTAATGTTAAACTATGTTCTCAGGTGGCAACAATGTTGGATTTCAAAGTGGTTTGAAAAGCACAAGCCAGGTAAACACGATCCACTGATCATTCATGGAAAGTCTCAGTTGTTTCTAAGAGGAAAATCTTTGGTGCATTTCCAGGAGATTCCAATGTGAAAACTATTTCAGTAATAATAATAATATATGATACTAAATTTAGTGCACCATATGCGCATTTCGACAAACAATGTCTCGTCAATTGTGCTCGAGGCCTAAAAATATGGAAAACCAAAACAACATCGAAAAGGTTGTAGATCAAAAATAGTGTTTTTAAGAAGATCTTATAGTTCATTTCCTGTAGTCTCCAATGCTAAAATATGTCCTGTGGTGGTGGTTATCTTGGATTTCCGATCAACATAGAAAACAATTTTGCAATTTCTTACATGGAAATTTTGGAAAATAGTTCTATGTCATTTTAAACCAATTCAGTATGTGTGTAATTCGATAAATTTGTTCGATCGTTGTTAAAAACATTAGAAAAAAAAACAATAAAATGGCCGACTTAATATTGTCGACTTTATAAATTAATTTCGCTTCGATGAAATATAGTTCTTAAAAATAATCATGCACATTATCATATTATGTTATATTTTCAATAATTATACACCGATAAATAATCTAACTCGTTAATTTCGTTTCGATAAAACATACGATAAATTTACATATACCAAATATATTCACATCCAGTGTTAAACGCTCAATCGTTCAATGGTTCATTTTCTATTGCGAATCGCTCATCACTCATCGGGAATCGTTCATCATGTATGATTCAATGGTTCACCATTCAATGGGTTATGGGTAATGGCTCAATGGGTTATCATTCAAGTGGTAATGTTGAACGTTCCAATTACTGTATATAGTTATGATTCTATAGATCACGTGATTTCTGACAAGAAGATCTCTAAAAATTTCAGCCAATCATTTTTGACCCTTGCTCCCATCTATAATTCTGGTCGCCAAAAAAAATTATAATTTTGCAAGAGGATAATCCAACATTGCTGCTAATTTTGATTTCATTTGTCTTACTGGTTTTGGAGAAGAAGACTAGAATGTGAAAAGTTTCCGTACGACAAACGACAGACGGACGGAAAATAATGACAATAGCCAAGTGACCCTTCAAATCAGGTGAACTAAAACGAAGACCACGTGGA
Source organism: Lithophaga nigra (assembly GCA_028566555.1). Taxonomy (NCBI): domain Eukaryota; kingdom Metazoa; phylum Mollusca; class Bivalvia; order Mytilida; family Mytilidae; genus Lithophaga; species Lithophaga nigra. The sequence goes on from JAOXYJ010009404.1 coordinate 10,861, forward strand.
AGGTCAATATAGATATCATATTAATTATATTATCAAGTAAACTGCAAACCTTTCTCTCTATAAAATCTACATAAATTACGGAATCTAAACACCAACCTTTTAGTACACAAGACTGGGCTAGCGGTAGACCACAGAGGAACATTATAATATAAAAAATAACTACTTCTGTCAAAAATATGAAGAAAGTCAGAAGTCGGGGACAACGAGTAGTTAAGGTTACATTTTCGGTCGGCTATATGTGTTGAAACGTGTTTGCAAGATACGATTTTTCATCCGATTCGACATTTGATTTTTTTTGTTTTCGAAGAACCTCACAGACAAATTATATTACATCATAGTTCATTTCAGTTATGACGTCGATTTTTTGCTTCAAAGTCAAATCTGATGAAAATTGGATCTTGTAAACACGCCTTTAATGTTTTTTTCACCGTTTCAGCTGGGTACTTGTCATGGCTTTCATTTCCTACTTAGAATGGCCGTTATGATACAGTTGAAAAAAAATGCTAAAAGTTACGATGGATCTTACTAACAGCAGTAAAAGGGACGAAGAACAACATAAATAAAACAGGCGCAAGCTTGAAGAAATAAGATTGCCGTGGAATAAGTTACGGAAAAAGGACCTGCTTGTAATTATAGCGACTAACCAATGTATCGCGGGTTCCATTATAACGTGTTATTTACGTTCTTTTTCAACTAAATTTCGACGTCGTTGTCACGACGTTAAGTACCGCGATATATAAGATCCACAGTATATCTCTATACAAGTCACAGACTGAACATTAAAAGACAATACAGAGACCAAAAAATAAACTAATTTGAAGAAAAGTCACAATATACCTAGACTATGTCCAGGCGAATCTGCAAATATCGCTATATATGCACGAATTGCAAAATTTCAGTGTGATTAAAACAGAGATGCTGTGTCCACGCTTTGCTCACAAAGCGAATCGTGGACGCAGGGTTAGTATTTTAATTAAACTGCGAGAAATTTCAGACCGTAAAAGGAGGGTATAATTTGATTTTATAGAACAGTTATTTACAGTCGATGATGTAGGTAGTCAAAACGCATTTATATCAAGACGAGTAAAAAAATTCCATCACAACTACAAAATTTTGTTAACCTTATTCCAGCTTTTACAATAATATTTGAATTTCGATCATATATCGTAGTACTAAAGAATAAAATATCTAGATAAATTTAACGAAAGAATATTTTTATTATAATAACATTTGAATAAAATTGAAATATTAAAAATTTAAGTTTGTTCGAGTAGCAATTTTTAGGACATGTTTACATGTAGTACATGTAATATTTTTACCATTTTCAATTTTATAATGAACCGATTGCCAGTTTTCTTGTGCTTAAATTTCTTAGTTTATGAAAAAAATTGTTATATTTAACTGAGTTTAAAAGAAGTATAGTATATAATAATATTAATCTGCAAAAAATATAGAAAATTTAATTTTACTACTCACCCGTGCGACTGAGACGAAAGATAGACCTTATCGTCTAACAAATGACTAACAAACATTTCAGTTTCGAAGAAAACGGAGAAACACGTGACAACCAAGCGGAAATTTTTTCCTCCACTGATTCGTTCAGTATCCGTTAAAAACAAATTCGAAATCAAATGAAAAACCCGATGCAATCTTCCCCAATCTGTCAGAGATTACTTGTAGAGGGATTGACAAGTTTTAAAATTGCTAACACTGAAACATCCATTCCGATACAGTTTTAGTTCGTTAGATCTTACCTCTACTTTTTCGGGAAACCTAGGATTAGTTTACATGTAACGTACATGAATGCCAATTGTTATTTTTCACAAAATCATACGAAAGACTTTTGATGAAATTTCTGGACCCTGAATGAGCTGAGCTAAGAAGACGTCGTCGGCTAGTTCGTCGTCGATACTAAAGTAAAGGACCGAATTTTCTATATATAATGCAATAAG
>JAOXYJ010009510.1:0-12811 GCA_028566555.1 Lithophaga nigra
TGGATATTTTGTTATGATCCACTAAAGGCAGGTCAAGTTCGATTTTGATCAATTTCACTTTTGACGTTCAAGAGTTAGGTCCCTTTATGAAGTACGAAATTGTAAATTTTGTGATTTCTATTCAATAACTTGAGTGTGACTCAACCAAATCGAACGATTTTTGGATATGTTATTATGATCCACTAAAGGCAGGTCAAGTTAGACTTTGATCGATTTCACTTTGATGTTCCTGAGTTCAGTCCCTATATAAAGTACAAAATTGTTAAATTTGTTATTATGCCTTTATTAAGTAGAAAATAAATCCAGGAATTAGTTGGGAGCGGGGGCATCCGTGTCCCATGGACACATTCTTCTTTTATTTATCTCAGCTGGCAATACTTTTTCGAGTTAACCCATTCCATTTAATGGTTTTATTTCCTTTTCTTCAAAACAGTATAATAAATACGGACAATTTAGTTTAAGCTCTTTCAATTCTATTTCTTCGTCATCATCATGATCAAAGAAAATTGGTAGGTTATATTCATTATCATACTTATCGTCTATGATAAGTTCACTAAGTTTTGGATTATTTTTCCACGCAGTCATTTTTTTTTTGTATTTATTTTATTTTATTTCTTTCCACTATATAACTACAACTCCACCGACGATAGCAATATTTATGTTTATTTTCATCAAGTACTAACCACCCATCACTCACATTCAACTCATTTAGTAAAAATTGTAAGGAATTTGCTGCATGTACTTCATAAAACTTTTCTTTTTGATTTACTACGTGAATGAGACAACTATTTTTACCAAAATGTCGTATTTCATACAGGCATAATAGTGGGGAATCTACTCTAAGATTTTCCCATTTTCTGGTGTTGGTTTCGAGAACAAAGCTAACATGGGGGTAAGAAAGGAGTCTCATCATCACTTATCGGATAATCAATAATAGTTTCATCAGGAAAATTGGGGTTTTGATTCCAGATTTTCATCTTTTTGTTATGATTTTTTTTCTTTAAATCAATTTATTCGGTATTTATTTCTGTTTCAACAACATCTATTGAGTCTGAGAAAGACCTGGGAAATGAAGAAAACCATCGGGACAATATGCTTCTAAAAAGATACTATCGCCTGCATTAACGTTTATAGTCTTCATAACACAGTTTCTGTTTCCGATGTTCCACTACTAACATCAATTCTGGTATCTAACAGTTCACTACTTGTTCTAATTGAGCTTCCTAGTTTATATAATGATAAAAACACTGTTTGTCACTCGTAAAAGTTATCATGACCTTTGCAGTTATGCTGACTCTACATCTTTTCTTGAAATCAAGCCAATGCAGAACCCGTCTTTAGAATGCTCAATTTTACCCTTTACCTTATATGCTTCATGTTGTTTCATCGGATATCCGAACGGAATGGCTGTGGTAGTTGTTTAATATGATAACTTGACCTACCAAACAAACCTCCCAATCCAATTTCTGGTGAATCTACAAACACATGACTAATGTCGGTAGTTTTCATAGTAAACTGTTTTAGGTTATAAAAACCACCGGCATTGTTTATAACTTTGAAAACAATTGCCATTTACTACACACAGATTGGTTTTTGATAGTAGCATTGTATGTAAATCCACTGTTTTCTACTTGAAGATGATCTGAACCTCGCTTATTTCAGGTTATAATATCCGGATTATATTCACTTCCGAGGTCATCCCAGATATATAGTTCAAGAACTGCGTTGGACGCATTGATTAGTCCTTCAAGATATACTTATATCCTTTCCAAATAAAGCCATGGTCTCATGTTCAGTGAATACCTGAGTCTCTCATTACACTTATCCCGGAAGTTCTACCCATATCTATAACACTGGTATATAAATACACACCATCGAGAAATATAAGAGTTTCTGATCCATCCATATGTTAATTTCTTTTGATTACAGGGGTTTAGTAAACACTTTATCCTTTATATATTCTTTTTTTTTCTGACGTCCACATGTTTACATATTATTCCCCAAAAAACTTGTACAAACCTGTACTCATTTCTCCAACCTTTGTTGTCATTAATCTATTTTTCTCCTGATTGATACTCAGTTTAATCTTTGTTGGAACAGTTATCGTTTCAACATGGAAGAAAGTGATTTGGGCATTTGATTGATTATGAAAATGTTGCTTTAGGATTACTTCTTTACCCGACTGACCTGTGGGAGTGAGGATTAGTTTTTTATCACTGGGTTTTTCTGACATGTTTCATATTCAAATTTATTCCCAAGATATAATCAGTTTCTTTATTGGCTTTTGGGTGCAAAGTAAATGATTTATTATCGTTTATTTCGATGTCACCATCACTATGATGCACAATACTATCATGAAATAAAACATCCTCATACTCAATAATAACATCCCTCTAACACTTCCTTTGATCAAACAACCCAATCAAGGAGTTGTAACTCGAAATGTGTGACGATTACCCTACCTGCGTCTCCTGCTGCCCTGTAAATCAGATACAAATAGTAATTTATATGCACCTCTATTTATATGAGATGGCGGCAACAAGTTCGTTTCTAATGAATAAAAGAAACTAAAACGATTTAATGGGAATTTAGCTGGTACATCCCGAAAGTTATTAGTTAACACATCTCTTTGTTTAAATCCTTTGTTTGCTTCACCAGCGGCGGCGGTGGTATCTGGATACATGAAAGTATTTAACATACGAATCGGATAAAGAGAGTAAACTTTTCACATTGTTAGCACTGGACAAGTTATTACAATTATATACTATTTTTTCCAGTGTGTTATTTGTTCTATAAAATTACTCGCGTCGGGTATAACCAAGCTCTTTATGCATCCAAACCACTACCATCTTCTAGTTTCTCTGTCTTAAACTTCGATAGTATTTAAGCATTGTACCAATCATAAAATGATGATCTATCTACTAATGAAAAATTGTAGTCATTTTTTCTTGTTAATTTCCAGCGGCAGGATATTTGTTTGCGTATTGAGTATTGAGTTGGATAAGAGTATATTCGTTTCTATTATTAAACCGTGTTCCTTTAAACATTCTTAATGCAAATTTATTTTTATTTAAAAATATGCCGATCATCTCAGTCAAAGATTTGCCAATTAATATCTGATTTTATGTTAACAAAAGTTTCAACAAAAGTTTTAGATTTTAATCACGACACCTGTTTTAATGTATAGAGACTGTATATACAATTTTATTCAACGATTTTACAGCAACCTTTTATGGGGTGCTCCAACTATTGGAGGAAGATATAGAGGAAAGAAGAAGAAGTTAACGAAGTTTATGATGAACATGTCACCCTAAGTTATAAAGGAAAAAAAATATATAACGTTTATATGTTTGATCAACTAAGGGAATAGACCTTTCCATTCCCCTGTCGATCATCAGTAGATTATCCAATCACATCTGGTAACCATAACATGTGATGAAACAGCTCATTACAACACATGTGGTCAGATATAACCTCGGTCAAACATTCTTATCTGAACTGTTAAGTATATCACATAATTCTTGCAAAAATAGTAGAAAAATATTATTTCTTGACATGCAGTTTTGACACCAGGTATCCAGAAAAGTCAGAGATGTCAGATTTTTCATTGCAAAAGTAAAAGACAAATTTTGTCAGTGTTTCTATCCGATGGATTAAAGCATAAAGAAAGCCACATGATGCATATTATAGCTCAACAAACGATAATATAATTAGCATGTAATATCTGTTAAAAATGTATCAAAGCATTTTAATTTTATAATTATTTTTTTACATCAAATGTAATATTTTGACATCTAAATAATTTTTTAAAAATATTTTCTGTTCAAAATCTTATGATGAAATTCGCAGGTTACTTGAAATAAAAAAAAATTCCCATAGCCCTTGTCTTATTTTTCGGACTAAAAGGATTTGACTTTCCTGAGGCATATTTTCTACTTCCGTAAGTACACAATGTAGGTTCAAGAACATTTTGATATTTATATGGTTTAATATACCTTTCTTCCGTAATAGAAACACACATAGCATTCAATTAGAGTATAAATGAAAATTGTAAAAGATAGGTTATTCATAGCTAAAATTGGCTATTGCTGAAAGGTTGTTCAAAATTTACATTTCGGTCTATGGGAAGTTTTTTTATTTCATGTCCATTTATTTTTTTATTATTAATTCATTAATATCTAATTAACTGATTAAGTGAACAGCATGCTATGTGTATTTATTATTTTATCTAATAATTAGAACACATGTTCTCTTGTTGGAACCGTGTCTTTATTTGTTTACACAGTAGAGGTTCTAATCAGTATTTGCACGCTTGATTTAATATAGAGTTTAAAAGAAAAAAGAAAAGAAAGAAAGAAATATTTACGTACAATATTTTTTTAATAAATATTCATGTATTATTGTATTATTTACCCATCGGATTTTACCATACTAGAAATTTGATGGGGAGGGGGCGCACTTTTTCCTCAGATTTATAACAGTTTATATCAGTACTAACTGCATACAAATAAATACTGTGACTGTGTGTGTCTAAGGATGAAATTAATACACCTTTGCTCAAGACATTATTATTGAAGATTTTTCCAAGAAATTTTCAGTATTTATAACATATGGTAAAACATCCAACTTTGTAGTTACCGCCATAAAACACATATATTGTGTTTGTTTTTTCTCCACCAACCCGCGAGTTACTAATTAAATCGCAGTGTATATGAATTGTATCAGAAGAGTTTGTAATATCCGGCGTCTTAGTCCCATACTCCGTCTCCTTAACCATCTTCCTCAAACTCAACCAAGTCTGCGAAATTTCCTTCTATCAAATCCAGTTCTGTGTTATCCAACGTAATCAACACCTTGAAACTAGTCAGATCAAACTCAAGTTTAATCGGACTAGGTTCAACATATTCATTATACTTGAGATACTCCGCAATGTATGTATTAAAATCCTAATAACTATATGATCCATTACTAAATTCACTTTTTTTCCATGTATCACCCAATTTATGCTTGATTCATTTATTCCTATATTCCTCAGACACATTATACCAGCTATATGTCATGGAATCAATTCGAGACAACCCAAGGACATATCTTTTATTCTTATCAAGCATAATTGTTTCATCGAGCCGAGTTACAAAATCGAAGGTTTGTTATTCGGGTTTTGCTGCCTAGCATCATAACTGGATAAAATTATTTTTTGATTCATGTTTTAAAACTTGAAGAAAGTTAATGACGAAAATATAGCCGAATATATTTGGGTTGACCCCATAACTAGACAGACAGGATAAGGGTGGTTGATGTATTAAGTATACTTGGAAGCAAAATAACAAGTCATGCTGTAAAGCAAGCAGCAACTGCTGCTTTGGACAAATGTTCAAAATGACTTGGGGGAAAAAGCGGCAGAATATGTTGTTCAAAAGATAACCGAAGGAAGCAAAGGACAAAGTCAAATGTTTATTAATAAGCCGAAGGAATCAAAGTAAGCAAAATGAAGCCCAGCAGAAGAATTAACAATTTTACTTGGTAAAGGAAGAAGAATAAGAAAAATACTTGATATAAAATAGATATACATAATAAAAAATGGGAAGACCAAGAAAATATCATACCGAGGAAGACTGAAAGCAAGCTAATCGTGATAGGTACAAAAATGGTATTATATCCACGCTTGGTACTGCTTTGTGTATGATAAAGAATTTGGTGTAGCCATGAAAAAATAGTGCCTACAAAGTGAAGGTCCCTTTAATTTGACAAATAAATTCCTAATAAAAATATAAATACGAGTCATGATTTTCCTTTTTACGAACCACCAAGAACTGGTATAAGAGAATACAAATATGACAGAGCATACTTTGAAATTCTCAAAATATCAATCAACTTGTTAATTCTCCTTCCAGTGGATGTTGGAAAAGAGAAAAGATACAGAAAATAACTGAAGGTGTTAAGCGAATTTACTCACCATCAACAAATAACTGTTTCTTTAGGTGTTTGCAAAAACTAATTCCTAACTTCAATCCTACAATTACCTTCTGCATTGAAATTCGTAAGCAATATAGGCTACCACCTAGGCACACAATCCCAGTTGAAATAGGATGGGATATTATGCAAAGGTATAACCTCAGTAATGAACTAACTTGTTTTGAAACAGATCAGGTTTTTGGTGCAGAAAGCTGTATGTGTATTGAATTAGAAAAAGGACAATACAGGTGCGTTGAAGGGCAAAATCTAGAAAAAATGCTTGACAAATCAAAGTGCGTAATTCATCTTGACAACTAACACGGCCAGCTTGTTACACGGGTATTTTGTCATAAAAGATAATAAGAAGGACGATATAATGACTCATTACGCTTTGCTGCATAAATTTTTCGCGGCTTAGTATATTTAGAAGCCAATTCTTTGCCACCTTGGACGCCAACACGTGATGCTATTAAATATTCAGATTGGTACATAAATGGAAAATAGAATGTCCTATGCATAAACTTAGCAGAGTAAATAAAAAACTAATGTTGTTCAACAAACGAGGAAAAATTCAGAAGATAAAGATATTTTTGCACTTGAACAATCAGAAAAGGTGTATTTTCAAGCTTCTTTTGGAATAATAATGACCTCTGTACACAAATACATGTACTCTATATCTGTTCAGGGGACAACTCACTGTATTACAGTTAAACCTGTCTTAAGTGATTTTTTTAAGGGAGTTAAGAAAAAATGTCACACAAGAAATATGGTCTTTATATGGAGGTTTCAGATGGTACCCATAAGATAAGATGTCTTGTTATCGTGAAAATTTTGTTCAGGAAAATCTACTGCCTCTTACTTCTAAATTAAAGTAAAATTTCAAATCTAAATTTCAGTACATACATTTTATTGGTTTTATTGTTTATATTTGACTTTTAAATATTTTACTTTTCCAGGTTTTTTTTAACAAAAAAAATAAATAAATAAATTAATTAATTAATTAATACGATAAAAATTTATGCATTTCGTAAACATTTCGAAGTATCATGCAAAATATATGTCACACAATGTAAATTTAATGAGTAAATCCATAATCTGAGCAAACTAATCTGATTTGATTAAGTAAATTATAAGACTATCTATTGAAAACATAAGTGTAATAGAAATGTAAGAGTAATGATAGGTTCTTGAAATGTCTAATTAATGAAGCATTTCAAAACTTTCAAAACTTATCATTGTTTCTTTTTTTTTCCAGTAAACTAAATCCTTATTTCAGTTTATAAATCACAGACAGTCACTTAACACAGGTTTATAAGGTCTTTGGGAGACAAAATCATGGTCCTTGGTCAGGTAAGACAGGCGGTCATTGTATAGAGGTCATTTATACAGTAAATTTTACTGTGAGGAATATTTTAGGTCTCATAAGACAGGAGTGACGGACCTATAGAAGCATTAGGCATACATTTTCGACATATTAGGGAAGCGTGTGAACAATTAAATTGGGACGTGCGTATTTTTGATTTCTTTGTGGAAGAAGAGAAATTTGACTATTAATGGGAAGATTTTAATAATTAAATCTTAATACTGCCGATATTTACATTTGTAGCAATTTCAAGTTCTGTACAAGAAAAATACATTAAAGAAATTGAATAATGTTGCTTCGAATTTATTTAGAAAGGTAAAAATGACAAAGTCAAAAGAACTACACTTATTGGTGAATATGAAAAAGGGGGTTGAAAATGATAGATTTTGAAAGTTATTTTGAAGCTTTAAAAGCATCATGGGTGTCAAGATGAACAGACACAACATTTGCTAACTGTAAACTAGTTCCATTAAAATATTTCAATAATATTGGGAAAGATTGGATAGTTTTTAATATGAATTTAGATAGCATAAAATTTTTACCAGTTCTAAATATTATTTCGAAATTTTATAAAGAAGAGAGCATATGTTGGGTAAAAACAGGAGGTGGTCAATCTAAATTTCCAAAAACCTTTTCTGATGTTATAAAACAAATCATATGGGGAAATAAATTTATAAAGTTTGGAAATAACTGTTTACATTTCAAATACTTGGTAAATAGCAATATAATTTACATTAATGATATTATAGACAAAGAAGGGAAAATAACAGAAGATTTTATCTTTGAAAAGTTAAAATATTAGGTCAAACTGGATATCAGAATACATAATTCTTAAAGCATCCTTTCCTAAAGAAATGGTGTGGAATTTTAGTTGAAGAAGTGTCGTCAATATTAGTATGGAATACTAATAAAATAAATAAGAATAACTTTGTATTATTCGTTAGTTAACAAGAAATTTACCAAGTCAATTTATATGAATAAATGGATAAGATGAATCGTTGCCATCATGCTACAGGTAAGCAAGAAAAGATATTTACATAACACATCTGAACAGAAACTTGAACATAATCATACTGGTAAAAGGGTTGGACAAGAAGGTAACCAAGCAGAGAAGATCACAACTTCCACAATATAAGCTTACCTCCAAGAAGATAAACTATTTTCAGTGGAACAGGGCGATCAGTGTATACCTGCAATGACAGGCTTCAATTTATTGACTAATCACGTTATGTATCCCGAAAGAACACCATTTTTACTTTAAATGTAACAGACTGGAGTCTCAAGACTCTCCATCTGGATGGTTGTGCCAACAAAATGTTATAAGAGTCTTTTTGGCGTGATTATTTGTGAAAAAGCTCAGAATATTAGTCGGCAGAAATCAAATAAATTTCAACGTGTAGTTTCAGGAATGAGTGCTTTTCATATGGCTTGCCCTTTCTAGTTGTGATATTGAAACGATTTGAAGATGCACGTTCATTGATATCTTGACTGAATCAGATGTGATTGGGTCTGGGTTTCTGGTATTTTTAAGGCAACTATAATAATTCTACTATTCGACTGCACCAATCATTGTTCGAAACTTTTCAGCACTTGCGTGGTAAACATCTGATCATTGCTCAAACCAAACACCGACGATCTATGTCGAGATGGAATTTCTCAAAAACTGTTCTTGGTTTGCTAGATTAATTTCATGGCAACCCTTCACCGAAAAGCTCTGACACATTACTTGACCTGTAGGATTTATACTTATAATGAATACTGCAGTATTTAAGAATGTCCATTGAAGAAGTTCTGAACCTCGTACTTGGAAGTGATGGAGCTTTTTTGTTGTTCACCAGAGAAACGAGAGAGGGTAACCGAGGACTTCATTTGGCGTACACTCTCAGAAGTATTCCAGATACCACCTGTTTACCCACTTACATGAACAATTTGCCCACTACCCATCCGCACGCAAATAAATATCTTTCAACTGGTGGTTTTTGTGTGCCATTTGACCAAATAACCGATCACACTTTGAACACCGACACCTACGCTGAAGGTGGTGTTGTCGGTTTTAGTTAAAAGAAAACTAATTATTGAATGCACACAAAAAAAGCATCTATGTCAGCTAGGTGGCCAGATCTTGTTGGATTGACAACTTATTATGTAGTTAAGGAATTATGAAACAAGACGAAGTTGATGTGACAAGTTTACAGCTGAGCTCAGTTAATTACGCGATTACTAGAAAGAGTTGGTGGTATTAGTCGATGTTTTACTAAGCTGTTTTACTGAGCTGTTTTACTTGTGCTGTCAAAAGAAGCGATTTGCATAGATTTTGTTACAGATCGGTATCCATACATTCCGATAAACATACAGAACGAAATCACCGATTTGTACGGGGACAAACTATTACACTCATTTCTCAACCATTTCCTACACAACTGAAGAAGATGCTTGTTGTATCAGTCATACAAAACAAACTAAATGGAAAAGCGTTGTTTGCTTCTATGTAAGTGTCACGAAATATAAGTGTTCAAGATGAGCGGTATGTTATTCTTTCAGCGAGACGACGATGATATTCTAGTAGCCATATTTGGTGGTTGTAGCGATTTTACACAAAATAATAATTCTGATACTTGGAACACCTGATACGTGTGGCTTGGCAGATCCTATGTTTATTTTATATGGTGAATTTAAGGACCTGTCAATTAAGCTTAGATTCAAATTAGAACATTGAAATGTTTATCATAGTTCGATGAACGTCTTCTGCCTTATCTAATTGAAATATGTGATTTGTGCATTTATAGATAGCATTCTTTTGCTTCCATAAAAATAGAGGAAATAAAAGAGAAACAATCTAAGTGCTGTGATGGAAGCCTACTCGACAAATCCTTTTTGGCTCCCTATGAACCGGAAGCTCAAGATCAATGTTAAAAACAAACTTGTCGCAGATCTACAAATGGCAAGTAACAACACACAACCACAATGAAGGATCTCATATAAAAGGTAAAAGAGGAGTTCCAATGAGACCTTTTATCTAACAGACAGACTAGTGGACAGTCGGGCTTATTACAATATCCTCAACTTTCTCTATAAAGGGCGGAGATAAAAAAAAGAAAACCTCAACATTGTATACAGCTTTTCCAAACAAGCATATTTTCACACATTTAAATTTATTCGATATGAGAGAAAATCAGACGAACAACCAACAAACAAGAGATTATCCCTTACATCTGTATTAGTTTACTTCATTATTTTCACGACTAAAATTAGTTCGAAGTTACACGAACTCAGCCAGGCACCAAACTTCCACAGTTAAAGACAATACCCGTTTACTGTAGGACCATAAATAAATTGTAGTGTAAAAGGATTCCGCAATGCGAATTCTGGAATTCTGGAATAATGGTCAATATTCTTACACTTTAGCTAAGTCCACGTACGTGACCACCGGAACGTAATAGGGTCTGAAACAAGAAAAAAGAAATGGTTTTATACGATAATTTACATATTAAAAATTACAATTCTCCAAATAAAATCTGTCGAAAATTGTAACTATTTTTTTAAGCTAAAACTGAACACAATTAAAATGGTTAATTATTCTTACATTTAAAATTTAATCAACAAACAACACCCATTTGTTTTGCAGTACAGTTATGGTAAATGATTGGACTTGTACCATGCTTGCTCCAACTATTTACGAATGACATCTTACATCAAAAGTAAGAAACAAGACTTTTTTCTGTATCCTTCTCCTTTGCTGAGGACGCAATAAGTTGTAAATTTAGGCAGATACTTTTAAGTCAACAGATTCTTGACACATACAAAAAGTAATTTTTATTCCTGTATAAAATTCAACATACTTTAAAGGGCATATTTCATTTGTGCAATTTTTGAAAATATGTAAAATTACTTTTGCGCAATTTATCATACGACATTTGCGCTATTTTATAATTTCATTTTTCCGCAATTTACCTGTAATTTACCTTTGTCCTTTGGGAAATATTTTAAAAGTACCAATCATCTGATTGATCTGGCATTTTGTTTCATGCATTAAAATTTTATTAGCTTAATTTACAATTTATTATTCAGAAAGATAAAATAGTAAGGTTTCCACTGAATGGTCTGACTGGTCAGGACCAGTTAAGAGTAGAAGTATCTTTTGAATTCTACTCATTAATTAGTATTTTTCCATTTCATTGGCTATGCAAATTTTCTTTGTATTCAAGAGATTTCAAGAGAACCACAAATGGACCAAAATCATTCCATTCACATTTTAACGTCCAATTCTACCCTCGTCATCGTAGTATTTTCGGAAAGAGTTCCATATGACACCTCCAACAGTATATCTCTATTACGTAATAAGTATAAAGATATACTTTTGGGGTTCCAAATGGAACTCTTACCGTATTTTCATATTTCTTTATGTTATTCGGAAGATTCAAACCACAACGTACATCAAGATGTGATCGTTGTCTATTAATGCACCAATTGGCAAGGTCGATCGGAGAAAATGGACTTTGTTAGTTGACAAGTACCATCAGTATTCATCAGAAAAAAACTGAACAAGAAGCAACTTCGTCAAATCTGTTGGCTACAAGTTCTCGGCAACAACTGGCATGTGAGATTAAATGTTTTGAATATAGTGTAAACAGTGCTTGTTTTTTTTTTTATCATAAACGGACATATATTCTGCTCAAAATCCTACTTCCACCTCACCGTTTGGGAGCAGGGGGCATCAGGTTTTACTTGGAAAACGCCAGGAGGTAATTTAAAAACTGCGAAAAAATAATGTAATGTAAACAAATGCGCAAAAGTAATACTACGATGCGCAAATGAAAAAAAAATAAAATGCGCAAAATTAATGCTAAATTGCGCAAATGCACAACGCTGCGAGTCACCATTTACCAATATTAATTACATGTAGTAACACTTTCAGGTCACTGGGATAGTTAAAAATCACACTGAGAGTATGCATAGACGATAACTTCCTTTCCTATGCCAAAGGTGATTTTTTTTTTATAGTAGTTGTAGATTGCTAGTTTGTTGTCTGGTGCTAGACATAAGGTTACTGAAAGGCAAAACCTTTTTTTGCGCAGTTGTATTTCTGATTGGTTAAAGTATCAAATTCTATGGTCATTCATACCATGTCTTGACAACCCATTCGGAAGATTTTTAAATATTAGCATGCTTTTTCGGCAAACAAGCTCTTAAATGTCCGTCAAATAAAAAACAACTCCATTTAAAGTTATTTTCATTCATGAATGTCCTACCACGTGGACGTTCATTTTGTTTGGAAATGGACGTTTATCGTGTGACTGTTCTTTTAAGCACGATATTCCATACCTTAGCAACAACGTATACAAAAATTACAAAATATGATCAACAATTTTACCAAAAATGATTCCTTTAGCCAATATGATGCAACATTGGATGTTTTCGGTCCGTGTATATTTGCGTCCATTCGTTTTTCGTTTTGAGAAACATAAAATGAAAAACGAAAAACGAACATGTTTT
>JAOXYJ010009618.1:0-12809 GCA_028566555.1 Lithophaga nigra
CCGATAGATAGGATAATAATGTTTTATTCTTGTCTTTCTGGGCTTTGATGTTGCTTTAGTTTCTTCGGTACTACAACAAGCCAGTTTATATTGTATGTATTTCTAGTCCATATAAGGTAGATATCTTCGAGTCAATTTTCAGCTGTCCGGCATTGGTTTTGTTCTTTCAGTAAAGTTAAGCATTTGTCATACCATAGCATCGAAAGGATTAGTTTTTCTAATAACAAGATGGGAGGATGTACAATGTAAAAATGGTAACATATTTCAAACCCGTTTTTACCCAGACTGATACACTGAAAACTGTCCGTTGGTAATGAAACACTTGGGGCAATATGAACAGAGCTAAATATCAGTTTCTCTGCATTTTTAGATTTTGACTTGTACTAAAGTATATTGATACTGGTTCTGCATGACTTGTACTAAAGTTTATTGATACTCGTTCTGCATGACTTGTACTAAAGTTTATAGATACTGGTTCTGCACGACTTGTACTTAGGTTTTTATATACTGGTTCTGCACGACTTGTACTAAAGTTTATATATACTCGGTCTGCATGACTAGTACTAAAATTTATTGATACTCGTTCTGCATGACTTGTACTAAAGTTTATAGATACTGGTTCTGCACGACTTGTATTAAAGTTTATTGATACTCGTTCTGCATGACTTGTACTAAAGTTTATAGATACTGGTTCTGCACGACTTGGAAAATAGTTTATTGATACTCGTTCTGCATGACTTGTACTAAAGTGTATATATACTCGTTCTGCACGACTTGTACTAAAGTTTATTGATACTCGTTCTGCATGACTTGTACTAACGTTTATTGATACTGGTTCTGCATGACTTATACTAAAGTTTATTGATACTGGTTCTACATGACTTGTACTAAAGTTTATTGATACTGGTTCTACATGACTTGTACTAAAGTTTATTGATTCTGGTTCTACATGACTTGTACTAAAGTTTATTGATACTGGTTCTACATGACTTGTACTAACGTTTATTGATACTCGTTCTGCATGACTTGTACTAAAGTTTATTGATACTGGTTCTACATGACTTGTACTAAAGTTTATTGATACTGGTTCTGCATCACTTGTACTAAAGTTTATAGATACTCGTTCTGCATGACTTGTACTAAAGTTTATATATACTCGGTCTGCATGACTTGTAATAAAGTTTCTTGATACTCGTCCTGCATGACTTATATTAAAGTTCATATATACTCGTTCTGCACGACTTGTACTAAAGTTTATAGATACTCGTTCTGTCCGACTAGTACTAAAGTTTATTGATACTGGTTTTGCAATATCTTTTTCAGCTATTTAAAATGGAACCCGAGGAGTATGCTGACAAATTTTCATCAACTGTACTGAACGGTTTTGTAGCCTTAGAGATAGCACTAGGTCACAAACTAGGACTTTTTGATGCACTGAATAAGTTCACCAAACCTGTGACATCAGCGGAACTAGCAGAGTCGTGCAAACTTAAAGAAAGGTAGGTATGTTTATCTGCAACCTACAGTTTTAATAGCAAGGAGTAACGTAAGAATCGGATTATTTATAGAAAAGTTCGAAGATATCAAAGGCGCTATCAGAAACCCGGTCAACTGTTCTTAACTTCCCCGCATATGATTGTAGAGTAAATGGAGGATACTGAAAAGTTTTCTTTTCTCTTATAATACGAGTGTACGATTTCATAATCTTCCGGTCAGGGATCATTTTTATACCAGGGTTCCCTGGCAATAATACCATCATTACGATTCATTGCAATAATTTTCTAGAGGCAACGTATACCCAAAATACGCATCCGCGATAAATAGTACCAGATACATTCTAAGGAACGGCATAAATCGAATGCATTATGTGATATTAATTGATCTATCATTTTTTTGCTCACAAACAGTCCACTTGCGCTTTCTTAGAATGGTTTTGACTTAACAGACGATGGGTTGCTTATTTAATCTTCGCTGGCACTGATATAAACTCGTATCCCGTTGACTCTCGCATTGCGTGGTCGTACCAGTTATAGCAGATGACTGGTACGTCCATTCATCTGCTATGCTGTGCACTCAAGGTGCAATGCGAGTCAACGGGATACCAGTATATTATGCCAACATTTTTAATTAGACATGTTCGCCTCGAGTGGTCTTCAAGGGTATTTTAGAGCTAAAGTGGTGTATTTCATGGAATAAAATATAGCGGAAAAACGATAATTGATGCGTCTATTTATTGTGATATGAAGTTAAGACGCTCAAGAAGTTTTTCATTATCAAATAGAGCGAAAAATATTCTGGAGAAAAGGGGCGCAACCAAACGAAACAATGGTTGCAGAGGTGCCATCCAAGAAAATTTTACGAAGCATATATTAAGGGAAAGTGAACCCCGGGTATCTATACCCAACATAAGATCGCGAAAGGGAATTTATGAGGAGAAACAGAGAAGAGAAATAGGCTGGTGATGTCATTGTCGACCTTTGGTAATAAATTAGGTCGAACTATCCTAGCGATAGATGGCAATACGGAAAGTGAAAGTAGAATGAAAATGAAAGTACTGAGTATGAAAAATAATATACACTGTTTCAGTTCCACGAAAATGGTTTGATGGACCTGGGCTTTTACAATGCTATTGATCATTTCAGTCATTCGGGTTTTAATGAGATCTACCGCTTTAATTGTTTTTCCAAAAACATACCGGGGCCTCGTTGGCCGAGTGGTCTAGGTAGTTGGTCACATCTACTATTGATCACCGGCGTGTTAAAACTGGGGTTGTGAGTTCGAGCCTTGGTCGTGGCGAGGTGTATTCGGCTCCAACCTTAAGTGACAATGATTGCCAGATTTCCTGCCGAAGGCTGGGGTTCTTACCGGGTTCGCTGGTCCCTCACCCCTAGTAAAATCTGGATCCCACGAGACGGAAAAACTGCTGAAAGTGGCGTAAAAAGACTATTCAATCAATCAATCAGTGCAGAGGAGACGCTCCGAATTCGGATTGATATCCAAAACCAAACAAAAGCATTGTAACTGGAGTGAAATCCAACTATCAACAGGATGTTCAAGTAAATACAGGAGGTTTTAATAAAGACGTACATTGTATACAGACCCACACGAAAATTGAGCAGAAAACTAAGAAGAAATGTAAATTCATAAACAACAAGATGCTGAAGTGCGTCCACAAGAAGATCCTCCTCTGCATCATCACAACGGAAAGGAGATTCAAGAACTGAAGTTCAGTTGCTTCTTGAATTAGACTCTATTGTGTGCACAACACGGAGATAGTTTAACAAGTTGGCGTTGTTGTGTAGAGTGAACTCAGAACAAACAAAGATATGATTGTTCGATTATTTTTTCGTCCTGAAACTGTGCTGCACGGACACTGAGAACTTGGTAGTCTGGATCCGAACGGAGTTAGCATACAGCGACCTGGAGAAACATGTCCGAGAGTTGTTTGACAAGGCCAGCCATTCCCCGAAGACTTGTTATGCAGGCGTGGATCAACAAGAAGGTTACCAATGCTACAAACTACATATCCATATCCTCAGGTGTCAGGACGTCTTGTTGGCGAAACAGGTCAGGAAGGTTCCACTATTGCAAGACAACGATAAGAGAACACGTCTGAAAAGACAATACTTACTAAATATTGAAGAAAAATTTTTTTTAAAATGAGTCACCACGGCAACTAAATAACGCCGACTCGTGTTTCTTTATTTTTAGATAATCTGGTCCGAAGGACTATGTGAGCTATTGTAATCTCTTGGCGTGTGTCGACGTTAGATTTGTAGCTCACCTGGCCCAAAGGGTTTTGTGAACTATTGCCATCACTTGGCGTCCGTCGTCGTCGCCGTCCGTTCGACGTTAGCTTTTCATATTTCAATCTTCTAATCAGAAATTACTGATCAAAATGGAACAAAATTGGCAGTAATGTGAATTTAAAGATCCTTTAGAAAAATTGTGTTCTTCGTTCAAATCAGATGTTCAACATGGCCACCAGGACAATTAACGTGTTGGTTTAGTTGGCTCAAAATTCTAAGATCTGCTTGTCAGGAAATACACAGCCAATGGAATTGTTTTATGGTGTAAATGATCACTGGTAGGTCCTCTACCAAAAGTCTGTTCTTGGTTCTAACTCGAAATCCAAGATGGCCACTACCACGTGATAAAGTTTAACATTGGGCCCTATGGGAAATACATTTGAAGATCTTCTTTTAGAAACAAATATGCCAGTTGAAGCTACATATATCCATAAATGTTCATTGGAAGGTCCTCTGCCAAAATTGATCTTAGTACCTATCAGAAATTCAAGATGGCCGCCACAAATGGGACAAAGTTTAAGACTAGACCGTATGAGAAATGCACTTGAAGATCTTCTTCCTTGAACTATGACAGTTTAAGGTAATTATGTCAATAAATGTTCATTGGAAGGTCCTCTAATAAACCATATGTTTGATATACCATACGCATTAAGATCTTTTTTCTTGGAATCGACTTTGATAGTTAAAGTTTAACGTGTCCATAAATATTCATTGGCAGGTCCTTTACCAAAACTATGTTTCTGATGCCAATCTTAATTCCACAAATTCCATGATTGCTGCTACCGTGGAACAGTTAAAACATTGGACCCTATGAGAAATGTACTTGAAGGTCTTCTTATAAATTACTAAAAAGGTTAAAACTTATCATGTCCAAAAATGTCAATTTAGTGTCATTTACCAAAACTGTGTTTTTAGTGCAGATTGAAATTCCAAGATGGCCACCATCATGGAACATGGTTTGACATTGAACCCTATGGAATATGTATTTGAAGTTCTTCTTTGGAATGACTTAGAGTTGGTCAGTTCAGAACCAGCTGAGCTACAGAGGTTCAGGTGATCCTTAGTCTTTTTTTAAATCTTCTCTGAAACTGCTGAGGTAGTTGGAAAAAACTTGCAAGGATAATCCTTGGGAGGTCCTTTTTTTTAATTATATCCAAATAATGTGTAGAATGTTCTCCTCTAAAACAACTTAGCCAGTTTAAACCAAACTTACCTGGGATGGTCTTTTGATAGTTCCCTTTCAAAATTGTATCCAATGACATTGATTACCATCCAAGACAACCGCCAATTTCTCTCCCTTTTCTTGAGGAGCTGCCCTTGCGTATTTCCTGTTTAATGTTACAAACAATACGATACGCTAGAGCCTGCCTATGGTATAGACACCTTTTAAACTGTATATAGGAAAGTTGCTACAGCAGGGATTTGGTATAATCAGTATAAATCGTGCCTCCGTAATTTTATGGCCGTCATCACGAATTAGTAGAACACTTCAAAGTGCTATGTGAAAGAAAAGTGTTGATATCTTTTCATCATAGTGTAATAACTGAGTCTTACATTCCATAGTTTTTGACATTTCTAGATCTGACTACCACTGGACTTGAGATGAAATTGCACGACGGGTGATGATGGCATAGCAGGAGATGCTTACCCTATCGACGCACCTGGTCTTACTCCTTTAGGAGTTATTGTCATTTCCCTTCGTTAATTTCGGATTTGCTATTTCATTCATGGATCCATGAGTTTTGATGTCTAATTAGAATCTGCCTTTATTCCTTTTTCCACAATATCATTAAGTCACACACATTAAAAACAGCATCAGGTATACTTTCAGATAGCGTACTTGACAATACGCCATTAAAAGATTATGACTTCTTGTGTGTACAACAATAGTACCTCTCTGAAGGGCAACTAAAATACATAGATAAATTAACAGATATCCCACACAACAAGAGTATCTTTATATTTTAAAGTTTCATCGCATTGAAAAAAAATTAAAGTAATCGATTATTTTAAAGTAATGTCTAATTATATCCCCATAATTCAAATCGAGCAATGACAGAGACAGACATCTTGCATATGCATGTATAAGTATTAGATTTGAAGATGATTCATTAAAGGCAAAATTCATTAGTTGCATGAACAAGTTGATATCACATGATAACCGATAACTAAGCACGATCAAAGATTCAAAATTAATGTTCAGTTCATATTCGTTTTATATATTAAACCTGATAGGTAAATTACAATAAGCTTTGAACAATTACTAAGGACCAAACATGATGACATTTTGAATACAATGTGTTAGACCCTGTACTCAGATATGGTCGAGGCTTTCGTCAACGTTATTATTTATAAATTATGTTAATACATATGCTGCACTTTTATTAACGTTAAAGGACAAGAGAATTGAAAGTAAGAGATCAGTTTTGATTCAAAATTACGCAGCAAAGAAAACTGAAAAGTATCTGGCATATAGCATAAAAATTCCAGTGTAAAAAATAAATGTTGAAGAATATATAGCTTACAACAGCTTACCGTATTTTCAATGAGCAAAATTATATGAATTTTTCTTCAACAATCAAAATACAATGTCATATTTATAAATAAGGTCCGGATGCCACTAAAATTCTATTAAGTACCTTCATGCTTGCCTGTGTAACCATTTACATGACTGATCATTTGAATGTCCTCTACCAGAACCCATATTTTTATGCCGATCGGAATTCAAAGATGGAACATAGTCTAACATTGGACCCTATGAGAAATTAATTCCTCTACTAAAATCGTGTTTTTGGTGCCAATCGTAATTCCAAGGCCGTTGAAGAAGAAAAAAAATCCTAGAATTGGTAGCCACTGTGAAATAATGTGACTGTGAGGTCCGTTTTATATTCAAATATCTCGTTGTTATTATCTGTAGATTTTATGTCAACCTCACAGGGAAAAGAGCAGATAAAAGAAGAGAGTTATACCAACTCAACAGGTTTGTAGAAGTAAAAAAACTTTACCTTAGGCTGACGACTATATCCTCATAATGGTTTTAAATATGGACTCTAAAGGTTTATGTAAAGGTTTAAATATTTGGAACATAGAATGAGACGATTACAAAAAATAACTTAATCATACATCCAGAAGAAAGACAAGATCATTCTTAACAACGAATCCAAAACATACTCAAAGGACAAGACTGCAATAAATCAAATACAAACACAAACGAGGATGAACTCATATACACAGTGCTAAAAATCTAAAACGAAAGTGACGCCAGGTGCTCTGAAAGGAATGATATATAGGTCCAGATATTGCTAAAATCTTATCTATATAGTTTCATTTTTGAGTGATTTAAACGCAAAAATTTCAACTACAATTTTGAAAAAAATCATAATACTTAAGAACTTATAATTGAACTACAGACTGTTTTAATTAACTAAAAACTAGGTGAATGTGGAGCCTCGGTTTTTCTACTTGATATCATAATTTTTGAAATAATCATATCCGGTTATTATTTACTGTAGATTTCATATCAACCGCAAATGAAACCTCAAAGACGAATGAAGAGACTGGTATAGCAGGTCTGTTGACGTAAAATATTCACCTTAGGCTGGCGGTCATATCCTCAAAATAGGATCTCCATCTCCTTATCTGTTTAGCACAGGTCTAATTCCTCCCGAGTAATGATTATCTCATACAGCGCTACAAATAAATTAGTTCTACTTAATCAAATTTTAATTCGATTGTCTTTTGAATACACTTTTAGACGTAATGGGATATTTTCCTTTTTTAGCCTTATTAAATTTTGCAGTGCCAATACTGTGACAATTGCATGTGTTGTACATAAGAAAACAACCCATGTTATATTCGACTCACGCTGTTGCAACTAATGGCTGTCAGCTTATTACCTTACATGTATGGTGTTTTAAAGATTAAATATCTAATCATAATTAACCTATTAAATGTTAACATGTAATGGAAGAAGCATTGATAAGAAGTTCTCTTATATATTTGATAACTCCGTGTTGGCAGATTGAATTATTGGAATTTTTATTTCTAGTGTCGACTAGTATTTGATTTTTGCTACCCTTGCAAATTATCCTGAATATAAATGTTTGATCGATACAGATTTGCGAAAAAGCCCTCTCAAGATGTAAAAAAAGACAATTCTAAGTGAACCTTGGATTAATATGTCCGAAGCATATTTAATGTGTTCTTGTCTTCTTATTCAACAAAACTTGTGCCAAGATAGCCTATAGCAAATAAAATGGCATTTGAAATGAATACAACTCCTACAAAATTCGTCAACAAGTTGCATATTGGGATATGCCGAGTGTTTCATTTTGCCAGTTTTAAGCCATATATTATTATTTTGATAAAAAGTGTATACTTAAATGAGAACATTATATAAGAAGATTATATTTATTTATCGCTGTAGAATTGTGGCGAAGAGTAGAATCAGAAAGATTTAGAAAATTAAACTTAGTTATATACATAGAATGTGCTGTAAGATATTTCAAGCATATAAAAAAAAACCTGAAACAAGACATTTAGTTCGTGTCGGTTATTTAGGCATATCGGACAACTAATTGTTAATACATAAATCTGATTAGCTATATTCTTTGATGTCGTTGGGTGGATCATTGTATTTGATTGAATAACCGTTTTAAACGAGACACATAACCTCGCCTACATAAACTAGAAGGTCGACTTCATACTTTGATCTGTTTCTCGAAATTGACTGAAAACTAGAATCTACGACAAACGTGATTATTTCAATTTTCCTATCATGAAGTTCCTATTTCTGAGTAGTAATATACATTCTGCTTCTGCATACAGTGGAACATAGTTTGACATTGGATCCTATGGGAAGTGTACTTGAAGATCTTCATGGAAACGACTAACACAGTTAAAGCTAAATATGTACATAATTGATTATTAGAGGTTCTTCATCCAAGCTATGTGTTTGGTACCAATCGGGGTTCAGAAGAGCCTCTAGTTTCATTTTTATTCACTTTTAATCTCTAGAAAGGTCTCAGCTTGTATGAAGCTGCCTTTTTCGGTATAATTTTACAGTTTTTTTTTTCAAGAATACTATCGGATACTTTAAAGTACAGTTTTTAGAGTTTATTTGGACTCTAAGCACCCCGAACAAACTCAAAGACCGTTTTTTTTATGTTTCGTTAGCTGTCAAGTAGAATTATATAAGTAACTGGAAAAGTTTGGTAATCCATAGGTCCCTTTGTCTCGTTAAATTACTTCTTAATGAAGGTAATATTCTCAATATTCTATTCATCATTTAGGATGCAAGCCGCTGGTATATATTGAACACTGTCCTAAAGGATATTCTAGTCTTTAAAGTAAAATGCATTCAATCGTAATCGGTTATCATTTTTGTTCTACTTTGTATTCCCTATTGTGTGCGTGTACGAAATCGAAACAGGAAGAAATATTGTTAATTGCAGTGATATTGATGCAATATATACATGCTTTCTTTTTATATGCGATAGGGAAATACTCCTCTTGATGCAAATCTTTCTGACACCACTTTTATACTACCTAATAATCAAATCCCGTTTTTTTTTTCTTTTGTTATAATTATAAGTAAAACTAGGTAAACATATAAAAAACTCTATACATGCCATATACATCACATTTGTTTTCAGAAATCCTGCTGATTGTAGTAAATTTATCGTGTTAAGCCCAGAGTAAGCACATAATAAAGTTCTGGTTTGGAATATTCAGGCAACATAAACAGAGGCAGATCGATTAATGGATCGAAAAGTCCAAATTAACAGCGCCTAGCTTTGCAGCTATCTTCTTCCTATATTATGATATAACCTATCACAAAACATGTCTAAATGTCTATCCGCCATGTAATTATGTTAAATGTTTCAGTTGTTTCAATACAGGTACTGTTGGTATTGTAATTGGTGGTGTTGTTGGAAGTTTAGTCCTTGGAACAGCGTTGTTTACCGCTATCTCATTTATAAAAAGGAAGTTAAATTTGATGACGAAAGTTGGACAAGTAAGTAAATGGTTTGTTTTACAGCAAAAATTAAACGACAAACAATTTGGCGTATTGTATATAAAGCACAAAACTTATTTATTTAAAACTGCATAACATACACTTACAAGTGTCTAGATGAATTTGACAAACATTATGTTCACATCTATCTGGTTTTTATTCTTTTAAAACTAGCTTCTTATCAACTTGCTGCATCCGTGTTCTGGTCAGTGTACTTTGAGCCCTGTATTATATTAAATGAAGTGCATTTTAGACAGGTGTTTCATTTGAACAAGGAAATAAGGAATTAAAAATATATTCAATCAACATGCCTTTTTCAGTATGCCATATGATCTAGTATAATGGCTTATTGACAGTCATTCGATGTCGTCCAAGGATATATTTCTTTACATTTTAACCCTCCATAGAACCACTTCGCCAACTTGAAATAGATTTTTCAGCTAATTTCTGTTAGTATTACCGTTTAATAGTTGTCTGACGACTTCTTCTGCTTTCCATAATCATGTTAGCTTTGTTTCCTCTGACTGGTGAAATATTTGACGACTTTTAAGAATCTTACTCAAAAACACAGTGCTAAATAGGACGAGACCTGCTTCATATCGGTCTTGTGCGATCCTTTGTCAGGGGTGTTTCAGGCAACTTAAAGTGATCTTTGGTAGCCACCACATTAGTTACATAGTCCTACATGTAGTGAGTGCATATAAAATTTTCGTCAACTACTGGTCCTTAAGTTGACCTTTTTACTGCACCAGAACCAAAAGTCATGTGAGCTATTGTCATCACTTTGCGTCCATTATCTGATGCTATCCGCCCGTAAATATTTTAATCTTCGATTCGAGAGTCGCTCAGTCAATGCAACATTGCCAATGATAGTGTAATTTAAGAATTTTAGCTCCTCTTTTGTACGAGATGACTCCCAAGGCCGCCAATTGGTTGAATGTTAAGACATGTTTTAAAATTTCCTTTCTTCATTAAAGCAACTATTAAGATGAAACCAAATATATTGGGAATAGTCCTTTCCAACATGGTATTGTTGCCTTTTTTGTAAATTGAGTAACAAAACTTTCATATTCTTTAATTTAAAAAATCTTCTGAAATCAAATTTTTCCCACAAGCTAAGAGGAACTTCAAACTGTCCGCGTCCTGGTTAAGTGCTAATTTCTTGTCGTTAATTTTGACAATTCACTGATCTGACTATTATTGAACTTGACGTAAAATCGAACGATGAGTGATGCTGGCATAGCAGGATATGCTTGCCCACTTGACGCACATTGTCTCACTCCTTTAGGAATTTTTGTAATTTTACTTCGTTTGATTTCGGATTAATCTATTGATTCATGAGTCAATGGATGGTGTCACCATTTTTCTTAAATATGCCAATATATTACCACGTGGGTGATAACACATTAAGAAATTTATGATTATACTGGAAATCACGAATACTAGAAGACTGTATTCCTATTTTTGTAATCATGGCTTGATAAAGTTTGATTCACAAAGGCTTATTATATATCTAATACGACGTAAGTAAATTTTGATTAAAGAACAAAACTTACACACATGTTACAGTTCATGCACCATGGCAGTTTATATATAAAGTTTATAGAACATAATACAGGTATATTTCTTGTTGTGTGCAAGTTCCGCTGAAACAATGATTTCCATTCATACTAAAAGGTTGTAGTTTTGACCATCCGCATTTCCAAAACAACCACCTTTCATTTTGGAAAGGTGGTTGTTTTTGCAAAGGCTTATTAGGTACTAGTACTGTAATAAACCAGCTTAAAAATTAATGTTAAAGTTAGAGCATTACTACCTTATATGGACTTAAAGTGTGAAACGCTGTGGATTCAGTTTTTTAAGCGCGCCTGGCAGAAAGCAATTTTTAAATTTTTATACGACCGCAAACTTTTGAGGTGTGTTGTTATGGTATGAAGCTGTCGTTGGCGTCATCGTCCGTCTGTAGACACATACATTGTAGCATCCGAACGATAACGTTTGTTCTAGTTAACAGATCTTCTGAAATTTGAACACAATGATCCTAAGCATACAATGCAGGTGTGATTGATAATGGAGATTCTGGCCGCTGCAGTTTCAGAATTAGGGGCCAAAATAGGGGTAAAAGTAGCATTTTATATTTTATAATGTGGAACATTCAGTTTTTATCCGAGGTTGAAGAGTTTTCATTCAGTTACTTATAACAATACCTTTTTTGGAGTATGTAAACGGATTTTCCGTTACTTCTACCGTTTCCAAGATAAAAAGATCAAAAGGGGGCAATTTTCAAACTTTAAGACTTTTTTTCATCCTATTTAGATGAATTCCTCTTAAATGTTAACGAGTGTTTTAAGGAACATTAACATGATGTTTTCTATTATTTATAATTTTCGAGATAAAAGGTGTAAAAATTGCAAAATTTAGGTGTATACAGAATTTTTATTAGCTCACCTGATCCGAAGAACAATGTGAGATATTGCCATCACTTGGCGTCCGTCGTCGTCGTCCGGCGTTAGCTTTGCACATTTCAATCTTCTCCTCAGAAACTGCAAAGCCAAACTGAGCGAAACTTGGCATGAATGTGCATTGGAAAATCCTATATAAAAATTATGTTCTTCGTTCGGATCAGATATTTAACATGGCCACCAGGTCAATAATGTGTTTTGATTGACTGAAATTTCAATGATCTTGTCAGAAACTACACAGCCGATGGATTTTTTAAATGATCTTTGTCAAGTTCTCTACCAAAATTGTGTTCGTGGTGCCCATCCGAGATCTAAGATGGCCGCCACTGCGGGAGAAAGTTTAACATTGGACCCTATGGGCTATACACATGAAGATCTTCTTCTAGGAAACTAAACATATCCACAAATGTTCATTTGAAGATCATTGACCAAAATTGTGTTTGTTGCGCCAATCCGAAATCTAAGATGGCCGCCACCACGGGATAATTTTTAACATTGGACCCTATGGGTAATTAAGATCGG
>JAOXYJ010009727.1:0-12808 GCA_028566555.1 Lithophaga nigra
TTTTTTATTCGTCTAAAAAAAATTAACGGCGAAACAGCTAAAAAAATAATTTGATTAAAAAAAATCTTCCATTTTGTGGTTGGATGAATTCTATAGATGCTATAGAATTCATCCAACAACAAAATGGGGAACATTCAGTGATAATGAATTCTAGTCTACTTCTCAAGTCTTATGTAGTCTGCAAGATACACAACTACACGTATATTCTTTAATGGAATTTAATAAGTGTCCAAAAATATGGGTCATTTTGTGCCTGTGCATTGGTGAGCGACAGGTCTAGAACTGAAAGCTTGTGGGTTCCTTGGTCTAAATAAAAGACTTCTAAGGATGTTTTTTCAATTGATTTTGATTTTTACTGGTCATTCAAGTTTTAAGACGCAGAGCGAATTTCTCCGTGCTGTCATATATACTAATGTAATCATGTATACATATTGTAAGCTTATGTTCTTCCAGTGTGCATAATTTCTGGGTAAAGCGATATCATAGAATATTTTCTACCTTCTACTAGTGTGTTTATTCTGACAGAAGAGGCCACATCAAGTTAATGTGTAAATTTAATCCAGGTCACAAAAATATGGGGTGGGTGGCCTCTGGATCGTATTTTTTTTGTTCAGGAAATTACATCTAACTGTAAACAATCCGATAGATTTCAGAAACTGTAACGTAAAATTTTCTATAATTTAACATTTGGGGTAAATACGAAAATAAAAAAATTCGGGCAGGCACGAATGACAACCTACTGTACAAATTAATTTGATATGCCCAGAACTACATTAGTGTGTGTCTTTCATGTATTTATGTCATGGAGCAATTCTACCCTAATAATTATTAACCAAAAGAAAGAATACACTACTGGAATAAGTTCTTTCACATTGCTTTTTTTGGGGGATAGGAAGGTTCATGAGCCTATCGTTCTCGGTCCCCTGTAACTGTGTGCAAAATAAAATCAGCTTGAAGAATTAAATGCACAGAAGGTAAAAAATACTGTAAAATTACTGTACGTGAACAGTTTTAAGATATCTTGAACTTGGACTAGCTTGATCACTATAACGTGGATTTGTATCAATTTATACTTTCCTGGATGTAGTAGTCATGTTGACAATACGCAATATATTTGTTCACACATGTGTAAAAATGGATTATTTTCCTTTCTTCCCTTTCAACTTAGGAAAACCATCCAAATTTCCAACAAATACCACGATCGGGTAGCAAGCACCTTGCAGTATCGGCAAAGCATCTTGTTGATCCAGATCTTCGATATTTGGCATGGTGGGCGGAGCCCGGATGACAACGACAAAAAATGTCCTTTTCCAAAAAAATGCACAATAGTCTCAGTAGCAAAACGGGTCTTTCTCTACAGTTCGATAAATATTTTCAAGGAGTACATTAAACTTCGTAGACATCATGAAGTATGCTGTGAAAACTTGAAAAAATTGTGTATGAACGCGGGTTTGGTCGTTGCCATGATCGACGTCGTGACGTAAATAAATAAAGAGTTATCCCTGCTTGACAAAAATGCTAATGAAATCACCTTAACGTACCTGTGTACACCATAACTCATTTTTGTTTGTTTAAAAGTGTAATATCAAATATATTCAAATAAAAAGCAAAATATAGAGAAAGAAATTATAATAAATAATTAAATAAATTATAAAGACAGTCGTTTTGATTATTTCATTAGTGAATACCTATAAACGATTCCCCATTTCCAATACACAATTCCTCATTCCCCATGCACGATTCCCCATTCCCCATTCGCACAAGCATACCATTTGCACCATTCCCCATCTCCATTTACACCATAACCCATTGCACCATTCCCCATACATGCAAATTTAGTAATGTTGAACGTTTCAATCCCTATACTACCATAATGCTGTATAGTAACATAATGACTATCATTTCTTTTTATATTTTTGTTCTAAGGACATATCTTATCTAGAGAAGACATAGGATTACTCTAGAAAATCAGGCAGATCAATTACATATTGTAGATGCTAAACATGTAAAGCTCCAACAACAGCAACAAGGAGAAAAAGACAAGAATTCCGTATTAATCTTTTGCAAAACCAGTAATTTAAAAATCCGCTGTAAAAATTGTACAGAGAATGATCTCTAGGTTCTTCGAATCAAGCACTTCCCCAACGCAAAAAACATTCAGCATTATTTGTATGCATTGCCGGGTGAAAATTATAATCCGGCATTATCTCATTGAAGGTCTTCATAAAAAGAATTGAGCAGAATTTGACAATGTGAACCATAGGCTGACTTAATAAAATGGTGAGGTAATAAAATGATTTCAACTTGATTCAAATATTCTAATGTTCCATAGTTTGTATATTTCATCTTTCTATTTTCAGAAAATATCGGTCTTGGAGAAAGATGTGACTACTCTGAAAGAAGAAAGAGATCAAGCTAAAATTGAAAATAAAAAATTGCAAGAAGAAAACGAAAAGGTAGCTGTGTACAACTATTATGTGACACAAATAGTAAAATTCTGTTCAAACGAAAAATTAAATCAGTACTATTTTGTTATTCACCTTGAATTTGTCTTTTTGGTTCAGTATAATAATAATATTGGCAGTTTGATTTTGTTTTAAAATACTCACTCTATTCACTAACGGTCCAAAATAGTTATCATTGATGAATAATGAAACTTATTACAGGCACGTTGTAAGTGGTCTGTTGGGGTTAGGTCATCCAATTTCAGTCTTCTCCCTTAAAGTACTAGGCCAAAAAGTGTCCTATTTTGAACCAGTAATTTTTAGCAATAAATAAAGTAACATGGTGATATGCAGATTCTACATTTATGTATCTACATGTACAAGAAAAGATAAGAAAACCGAAGGGTGAATCTACAAAACTCATCAATCAAAGAACGCAGACAAAATTCAGTAGACAAAAGTGGGGGAAAATCTTATTCTTATGTACCATCCATAAAATGCAATATACAGTATCTAATAAAAAGCTTCAAGATGCCATTCTGATTTTTGTAGAAATGTGGATCCAATGCACATGTCATCCAGACACAACAGTATAAAATAGTACATTGTCTTCAACCAGCTAAATCTTTATAAATCTAATTCCTTTGATTCATCCCGTAACGTCAATATCTGATATATTCCATCGGGACAGGTTAGCTCGAGAAATTAAACAGGATTTATTAAACGAGCAAAATACATTGATCCAACGAAATTAAGACGCCAACAATCATACCAACTTAATTATTCTATCATAATTTTGTAAAGTCACATAATGACTACCATTTCTTTTTATATTTGTAATCTAAGAAAATATCCGATGTAGAGAAAACATATGACTACTCTGGAAAAAGACGCAGATCAAGTACATATTGTAGAAGCTAAAAATGAAAAACTCCAAAAACAAGGGGGGAAAAGACAAGAATTCCGTATTCATCTTTTGCACAACCAATGATTTAAAATATGCTTTCGATTACGGTTGGTTGTCAAGTTTAGCTAAAATCTGTTTTCGTTTCAGTGAAATGATTACACAGAGTATGATCTCTAGGTTCTTCGAATCAAACACTTTCAAACGCAAAAAACTATTCAGCATAATTTGTATGCATTACCGGGTGAAAATTATCCGACTTTATCTCTTTGAAGGTCATTATACAACATGTACCTTTTATAGGTCTACATAAAAATATTAAATAAAATTTGACAATGTGAACCATAGGTAATTGAACAAAATGGTGAGGTTATAAAATGATTTCAACTTAATTTAAATATTATAATGTTCTATAGTTATAAAATGCATTGTATATTTGCATCTTTCCATTCTCAGAAAATATCAGAACTGGAGAAACATGAGACTACTCTGAAAACTGAAATCTTGTCTTGCTGATCATTTTTGCTGCTTACAGTTTCTCTCTATCTATTATAGTTTTCAAGATAAAAGCCAAATACTCAAAAAATGGGTAAAAATCACCATTAAGGGCAATAACTCCTATAAGGAGTCGATTGACGATTTTGGTCATATCTTATTTGTAGATCTTGCCTTGCTGATTATTTTGCTGCTTACAGTTTCTCTCTTTCTATTACAGTGTTCAAGATAATTGCCAAAAACGCGAAAATGGTAAAAATCGTCCATTAAGGGCAAAAACTTCTATCCTATAAGGAATGGATTACGATTTCTGTCATGTTGACTTATTTGTAGATCTTGTCCTGGTGATCATATTTGCTGTTTACAAATTCTCTCTATCTATTATAGTTTTCAAGATAATGCCAAAAACGCAAAAATGTGTAGAAATCGTCATTTAAGGGCAATAACCTCTATAAGGAATCGATTGACGATTTCAAATTAATTGAAAG
This sequence comes from Lithophaga nigra, assembly GCA_028566555.1. NCBI lineage: Eukaryota > Metazoa > Mollusca > Bivalvia > Mytilida > Mytilidae > Lithophaga > Lithophaga nigra. The sequence continues at coordinate 4,332 of JAOXYJ010009727.1, forward strand.
AATGGTAGAACTTGCCGTGCTGATCATTTTGAGGTAACGTTTTTCCTGTATATGTTATAATTTTCGAGATATAAGCCAAAAATATACTCTGACCGCTATGTCCTATTTATAGTAACATTGGCCATATTTTTGATGGGGCAAAACTCCGGATACAATCTCAAAACTAGATGCCTAAAGGAACATTCAGATAAAGTATTGTTCTAATTGGCCCAGTAGTTTCAGAGAAGAAGATTTTTGAAAAAGTTTACGGACCATTTCGGCCAGGTGAGCTAAAAAGTCTATTTCACAACATTACCTTTCGTGAACAATTTACAGAAAAGATGAACTTACAAACATATATAATCTTGACGTTATCCTGAAATCTGGTTCCAGATTGTTCATGCATGGTTGAGACTAGTTCAAACACTTTCAGACCAGTTCAGGCAAAGTCAAGATTAATTGGAACACTTTCAGACTGGTTATGACAGTAACAAATCTGAAGTCAGACTGGTAAAAAACTTCAATTTTAAACGTATTAACATGTAAACGTGATTAATTAGGTGCACGGAATAATTTCCCTTTACTTGTTCAATTTTTAACGTGCTGAGGATTGTAATACATGTGATTTCTTCTCTAGGCCGAATATGTGAAAACAGAATGAAGTAAAAGTTATCTTCGATATTTTTAATTTTCAATGCTGATATTAATCAGCTGAGACAAGAACTTTAAGTAAACATTCTTCGGGGAGATCGTGCTATTTTTTTTAAATGGATTCCTTCCGGAAGATAACATTTCGTAGACGGGGTTTATCCAGGGTAGATTTTTTGACACATCTTTACGATGACATGCAATGTATCCGATTCAGAGTGGTGCGCAAGGTACACCTTTGAGATGAAAAACCTACTTGAACTTAGAAAAACATCCAATAACTACAAAATGTTTCAGAAAAACAGTAGCAGTATGTCACCTTTAATATTAGAGAGGAAAATCAAGATTTTGTTACTATATTGAAATTGATGGTTCAAACAGTTTAAATTTGTTTCATGTTTTATACATATTTTGTTTTAAAATATTCATTTTGTTCAATAACAGGTCCAAAAAAGTTACTATTGATAAAAAAGGTAACTTATTACAGACACGGTGTAAGTGGTCAGTTGGGATTAGTTTATCAAATTTCGGTCTTCTCCCTTAAACCAATAGGCCAAAAATGTTGTATTTTAAACCAGCATATTTTTTAAAAAATTTCCTAAAATTTTGTACATATTAATACGGTAAATTAAAAATTACATGTATCAATTTCATGCCAGTACCAAAATAATAGCAACTGGGCTGATGGTACCCTCGGGGAAAATAGGTCCGCCAGCAGTAGTATCCACCCAGTGCTAGTAATAATCTATGATACCAAATCTAGTGCACAATATGCGCATTTCGACAAACAATGTCTCATCAGTTGTGCTTGAGGCCTAAACATTATGGAAAACCAAAACAACATCGAAAAGATTGTAGAGTAGAAATAAATGCCGAAACGACCAAAAATTTAAAGCCAAAAAACCACCTAAGGACAGAGCTATGCACGAGGCAGATACGCCTTAATACGCCAAAATGATACCGACTTAATTATACAGCAATTGAAACGTACAGATTTACCATTTACACCATTCCCCATTCCCCATATACGAATTACACATGTATATATCATTCCTCATACGCCATTCCGCTTTCCCCATACAAAATTCCCCATTCCCCATTCGCACAAGCAAATCATTTGCACCATTCCCCATTCCCATTTACACCATAACCCATTGCACCATTCCCCATACACGCAAATTTGGTAATGTTGAACGTTTCAATCACTGTACTGAAGGAGTCACTATCAACCAATAAAATGATTATCCATTCCACCGACAGTCATTTTTCTGTTTCTCAGTGACTATCAAGCGCTGCAAATAACTGTTGATAATACTCTGAATGACTGTCAATATCGCCTACAAACACAACCGTTTGCTGCAAGTATTTATCTAGGACTACAAACAATATTGACAGTTATTTACAACGTTTTACCTGTGCTGTCAGTGACTGTCATCAACTGTGACAAACATGAAGGGTCAATTTAAATATTTACCTATACTGTGAAGAACTGTCGTCCAGCACTGTCACAAACATTTTCGAACAAATACTTATACAGTGAATGAATGTCAATGTCTGTTACAGATACCGACAATATATTATATGTTGACTGGTCATTGACTGAGAATTTCTGCGATATACATTGGAAGTAATTGATAGTACAGGTAAATGTAAAACTGTTTGTTACAGTCATTGATAGTCCTCCACAGTAAGGCATATATTTAGAACAACTGTTGACGTTTGAAGAAGCTGATGACAGTCACGGACAGTAGAGGTAAAATGTAAATGACTGTCAGTGCTGTGTGCAGTCTTGTACTTCACAATTATTCACAGTATTTTTAACGATGATTTGCAACGCGTGACTGACAAACAAAAACCTACTGTCACTGGAATGGACAGTCATTTAATTGGTTGACAGCGCATGCGAATGAATTGGAATTACAATACATTGCGATGACTGATTTAAATGCAAGAATATTTGAAATTAATAAAATGACAGTCAGTTACTGAAAATTGAAATTTACATGTATCACACAGTTTGTTAAGTAAACATTTGTACTTGTAAGCAGATCACTTGAGGCTTATCTATCATCTGCTCCGTTTCATGTTTCGTATTCCTAATACTAATTTTTTTGTGATTGATCATTTTAGTGAATTCGATAATCTTTTTATTCTATTTGTAAACGATTTTATATTGAACAGATAGTTCTTGATGCTAAACTATTTTTGTTTAAACGATTGCTGATCTGACGACTGCATCCCGTCTGATATTCAGTTTTTCAATTATTGTGGCTAAATTCCAATTTGTCCTCAATGCATCATAGTGAACTTGTACCAGGTAAAAGCGATATGTAAATTTGTACCTTATTGCTAATATGTAAGTCCTTTTCATCCTTTTCTGTCTTAAATTGACGTTCTCTAAGTTATGTTAGAAATTCTATTTCCAATTTTTCCAAAATGTTAAAGCTCTGAGATTTAATTTGCGAAAGTTTATTAACCGACAAGTACGTAAGGTATGAACTGAATGTTTCGTACAAGGTATTCGGTTTACTCCTAATTCCCCCTCTATTCAGAAAATAAGAGGGCATAAATGGGGTCATTTATGAGATTCAGAGATACATAAGACTGTAGGCTATCATTTCTGTGACAAGTCTCAAGGCGGTCCAGACCAAAAAAGCTGGTCCCGTCTCATTCTTGAAGTAGCTCTTTGTTAATCCTATCAGTCTCCCACCGAGCGCCGAGCCAAGGCAGTCCTTTAGGTATGAAGGGGTTCTATATGTTCTGTTCTATATGTTAAGATTATTCACGTTAATAACGTTTAAGTAATTTTTCAGCTACAGAACAAACTTTGTAGCATATCTAGGATAAATGACTCATCTGTTAAGTCCCCAATATTTCTAGTGAATGGCTCTTGTACAAGCGAGAGTGAAAAGATATATACCCGCTTTACTTCCGTGCACAACTGTACTTTGTTCAGTGCTCCACAACCTGCTTACCGTTTAATCACTTCTTTCACAGTAAATGGTAGTACTTCCGTAAGTCAGCTGGTTGCAATTGTGGGTCTGAAGCGTGATACGCTTTTCGATCACTTTTGGACGGGTCAAACATCCATGGTTTATTGTTTTAACGTATTGTCTAATTTCTGATATCCAGTAACTAAAGGCTGGCGCTAAAAATAGTACGGTGCTTCCTAATCCTTGAAGAAGAAGTCTATTATTCCTATTCATTATAATGCGACCTATTAATTTGTCATTTGCTGGGAGTTGAATTGGAAACTTTGCTTCGTAGGGGAACAGATGTCTTGATAACCTACCATCCAAAGCTGATCAAATTTTCTTCATCCGTTAATAATGTCAACTGCTTTATAAGATTATGTCTCATCATTTAATTCTGTAAATTTTCTACTGAATCTGTATAGTTCCAATATTATGAATCTCACATCAAAGCAGTAAATGCAACCTGAATTCCTTTACGCTTATAATGTCAGTACATACAGTTCTATATAAACCTGAACATGACTTATAACTGCTAAACGCATAGTAGTTTCAGTGCCAGTTACTCCTTGCACTTTGCTCAGATTTATGAGACTATTAAGACTATTAATTAACCACATGAATCTTCAGACCGATCTAGCAATTCTAATTTTCTTACGAATGTTTCCGTCTCAAAGTAGTAATTCTTTGAACTGGCCAATGTGCTCCTCGGACACCGAATGTCTAGTAGAACCTGAATGTGCTTTTGTGATTTTCACCTTATCCATATATGTATCTTTCTTCTTCCAAGAAATTTTTTTCACAATTATTTGTGATTGCATAGAGAGTTAATGACTGAAGAGCTTCTTGGTAGTTTCTTGTATTTGCTAGTGACTTCAATATTTGTTAAGCAAAAATTTCTGTTGGCCTGCGTTAGCTTTCTGCGATTCAAGGATTAAACTGTAAGCAGGTTGTGGAGCATTAAGCTTGGAAAAGTTACTAATTTGGTGAAGTTTAATTTCTACGATAAATAAATATTCCTTTCAGTCGAAGATCTCCATCTTCTAGCTCCTAAAGTATGTGTTTATCTTTTCACGTACCGATTCTTATTCAATATAACTGTGACCAAATACTTGAAGGTTCCTCATTGATAATAGGTACATTTTTACTTAGCTGGATGTCATCACATGTCCTCACGATTTTTGAAACGCATGTCTTTGACCACACACATCTAGATTTGAGCATCAAATTTATCCTGATCATGGTACATCGTAGAGTGTTAGAATCGGACAGGTAGAGTATAAAACGCATCTGATTTGTACGAGTTCCATAATTCAACATAAGCAAACAAGCCACCACATTAAGGTAAGGCTTTACAGAAATAGTGTGGTGAGGAGGATGTCTGTAAATGAAACTGCATCTTGCGATTTGTAAAAAGTATTCACTCGAAAGTTAGCTGCAATTTTTATGTCAATTTTAATTCAAAATTAAATTATAAATAATTAACGATTTTTTGTTTAATTATTAAAAGTTCTAGTTTGCAAGAAAAATTATTGAAGAAATGTTTACCCTTTAAGATTGATATTCAAATAAAGTCTTGTTTTTATGAACTATGAGTAAACGTGGACGGTCCTTTAATTAGTCCCGTTCGACCTGGTATCTATAAATCTGTCATAAGCATGATCATTCAGTTGAAACAAGTGATAACAATGCTAAGTTCTGAACTGTTCTTCTATACAATAATCTATAAAAATTACACGTAACCATACGTCTTAAATCTTTCCATGAATGGTTGTTTCTCATTTTGTTCAATTTAGGAACTGTACTTAAACACTCTAAACTTGCACCCATAACAATAAACAATAATTGTTTTCCTTATTATAAAAATGTCCAAGTTTAAGAATTTATAACGTAGTTAATTATTGAAAACACTAGTAACGTCATTACCAAAATCTGTGAAAAGCAGAACTTGTTTATTTACATACCTTTGTCCCAGTATATTAAGGCAGGAAGATCTGTATTATTATCGAAAAGTTTGGTATTAAACGTTACACTAAATCTGGTTTGTGTTAAGCCTTCTATTGAAGCAGATGGTGTTAGGTAGAACATTAATCCTGCGTACTTCTTCAATCTGAAAATAAGTTCGATATTGTATTTTGCTGACATAGCATAATACATTATAACAAATACATTATGACAAAATTACATGCTGCATTTTCTTTTCAATATTCGAACATTTGTAGATATCTAGAAATAATCAGAAATACTGAGTGTGTTAGTCCAAAACTTAGTGCTACCGTTGTCAATGAAACGTATTCAACTAACGTAGTTTTCTTTCATTTTAATTTAAATGTATATCAGAAAATATTTATGACCTAATATATTCAGGGACAAAAGAGATTCGTCAGAATAATCACAAGCAGGGCATGACAGGATAACTCGAAAAACAAACTTGAAAGTGGAATAAAAAGAATCAAATACAGGAAAGAACGTCCACACAAAGGTAGAAATTCTGTCTTATTTCAGCACGGGCAGAAATCTCCTGGCAGTCCAGAGAGTCCCTATTCGTGAAGGTAACACAGAGTTTGACAACTTCAAGAATATGAAAAAATCAATAAGAATATATAGCACCAGAAACATGGCATGGTCAACACGTTCGTAGTAATTATAACCAAAAATTCTCAAAATACGAATGAGCCTCAGTTGGCGAATAATCTAGATAATTTGTCCCATCTACCTATAAAGAAAAGAAAACCTATATCCTCTTATCTTGAGAAGCTGTAAAAACAAAGATGCACTCGAATTGTAGTATTCATTTACATAAGATACATGATTGCCATCAGTTATTCCAGATTCCTGTACAAATTAGACCACCATGAAATAGCTTCAAAACGGCTAAAAATGGAATGTAATCAAATATAATGAGGTGGAAATTTATTTCAGATTTTTAGTAAGTTTTTTTAAAGCAGATTTCTATCTAGATATATTAGATACATGTATATTAGAACAGACTCTAGTTTCGCTACAAAAAGGACAAGATTACAACACAAACCTAAAATCCACTACATGTAATTGCCATAGTCAGTATTTGTACTGAATGTTTATTGCAGTTTATTTTGTTTTGATATCATAAAAGCGAATAAAGTTAAAATGGTCACTTAAACCAGTATTGACCAGTAAAATAAAATCCATATCGATGAAAAGAAAATAGCAAGTTAATGTATTGTCATTATTTTGAGATTTGGTTTCCAAGAAAAATAATGCCGTAAATTCCAAATTGCGTTTTATATAACAAATATTAACGAGCTTACCTATTTCTAAGAAACCTGGATGTATCAGTTTGTCTGGAGTTGGGATGTATCATATATCTTACAAACTTGTCAGATGCTGCAGATCCGTATTCGGCTGTCACATCTGTTTGGTTCAATAATCCAGATAACATCTGTATATTACTTCCTGTACAATATACAATGATTCTTCTCAAACGAATAAAAAGTGGATTTCGACTTTTGTTATTGTTGAAAAGACAGGAAGAATAAAACAGGTACAAGTAAAAACATACAAGACAATTATAATGTCATTTAAAGTGACTTACTATAAATAAAACTTAATTGTTTTAAGATGTTTAAAAATGACTTAATATAATTTTTTCGTTTACCTACTCTCTGAAGTGTTTTGTTAGTCAGAACTCGGTTTTATCAAAATATTAATGAGTCATTAAATTGTCATTCATCTCTTACAAACAGGTAGCCTGGATTTTGTCGTTGACTCTCCATTAAACTGCCATTAAATGTCAAACTATCAGGGTAAAGGATGATTATATACATGGACTATGGCTTATAGATACATATCAAAGTTTTTAAAAGATTATTTGTCAAAATCCCTACTATATCAAAATATCTTCAGTAGCAAGTTTGGCTATGAGCATTGTACTAGTTAATATTTAGGTAATGTACATATAATTAAGTATTAGTGTTTCTAAGTATCAGGCAGTTGACGATTCATGCACCAAAAGATCCCACGAAAATCTAGGGATTCCTGTATTTAGGGTCTTGTATAAAGTGCCAAATGAATTAGGATTTTACATTTTCATCTAGGTACAAATGTAACTGGAGTGGTAAAATACAAAAGCACTATAAAGTTGAAGATAAAAGGAGATAACTCTTAAGTTTCTTAAAACTTTAGTCAAAATCTTACAGAATTTCATTTCATTCTTTTGTGAATTACCCGGTTTATTCACAGACATTATTATTCCTGTCATGATTAATACCTTAGCAGCAGCCAACTAACCTTGTTAGTTTTATGGGATCTTTCTTACCTTGTGTTGCTTTTATCATTAGCACTGCCTGATTTTTAGGTGCACTATTACTTAACAAAAAAGTTACCTTTATTGCTGTGTTTTTTTTCTTTTTTTAAGGAGGGGTCTATGGTGGCGGCAATGTTTTGGTTGGCAAGCGGGTTTATGGAATACAATTTAAGAAAGGAACTATCTTCGGGTGATGCAGGAGAAAATTGGTCCAAACTGGCAGGGTGATTTTTAAAGAAGAATATTTACAATGAAGTTTTCATAGGATGTTATATAAAACTTTCCTCCGCGGTGGCGGTCATCTTGGATGTCAAGCAGGATCATTGGATTCAATTATAAAAAGAAATCATCTTCAGACTAGCCAAATGCAAATTACAGCGATTGATACGTTCAAACGTTACCAAAATAATGTGTATGGTTATGGTGTGTGCGTGTATGATGCAGTGGTAAATGGCAAATAGTGTGCTTCACTTGCGTGCATATATTTGTAATGGTGTGTGGGGAATGGAGTATGAGGAATGGCTAATGATGTATCATGTATGAGGAATGATTATCCTGTATTAAATGCACAATTGTTATTTAGAACATAACAA
>JAOXYJ010009838.1:0-21343 GCA_028566555.1 Lithophaga nigra
GCACAATTTGTGCCCATTGGAATGCCGATTGTCTGTTGAAACACTCGTCCACCGAACTGGACAAATATGTTGTCGATAAAAAAATCCAACATTTTTATGATAACATTCAAATATAACGGCCCCTCCCATGTTAAAATTTGAAAGAAATCGATTGGTACCATGAATTATTTTTCTAGATGCTTAAATACAGATTTTCATATTTTCGGTCAGGTTGGATTATGTGTAGAACGAAAATGCATGTTTTTCAAAATTTCATCCGTTATTTTTTTTTTTTGAGCATGTGATTAAGGAGGTGTAGGATAGAATAAATGCTGAATTTATTTTTCTTATTAAGTGTTTTCAGTTCCAGATACATAAATTATGACTTGCCGAAAATCGGCCTTATTGCAACTCATCCTTTCAGCCTATGAGGATTTTTTTCTGTGGACCATATTAATCGTACCATCGGCACAAAACGAAAAAATATTATAAAGGACATTCCATAAATCATTCGTACAAAATAACAATTCGTTTGGCGTTGTCGTTTCACAGAAGAGGGTTTTTTAAAGTTCAGCCAATCACAACAAAACATTCCCCAGACATGAAGTCTGATGGGCAGAGAATAAGGAAACTGTGCAGGACATTCCAAACATCATTCCAAGGAAATTACGATCGTTTTGCCCTGCAGATTCAGAAAAGAAAACTTTTAGCATTTTTTAAATCGATCAGAAGACGAGAACTGGAGATAGCGAACATTTTGGAAGTCCAAAAATAAAGGATATTTTGTAGATGACATTGTATATATCATACCTACAAAGTTACAAGTAACAATCTATGATACAAATTTAGTGCACAATATGCCCATTTCGACAAACAATGTCTCATCAGTTGTGCTCAAGGCCTAAACATATGGAAAAGAAAAACAAGATCGACAAGGTTGACGAGCAGAAATAAATGCAAAAACGACCAAAAATTTAAAGCCAACAACTAGCTAAGGACAGAGCTATGCATAAGGGAGATACTCCTTAGTTTTCTAAAATTTTATACTTTTAATACGGTAAATTTAAAATTGCATGTATCATTTTCATGCTAGTACCGAAATACTAGCAACTAGGCTGATGATACCCTCGTGGACCTTAGGTCCACCAGCAGTGCTATCCACCCAGTGGTAGGAATAACAATCTATGATATCAAATTTAGTTCACAATATGCGCATTTTGACAAACAATGTCTCATCGGTTGTGCTCGAGGCCTAAAAATATGGAAACCAAAACAAGATCGAAAAGGTTATCGAACAAAAATAAATGCCAAATGTTGAGTTTGCATTGTGGTAACAGAGACGGTTTTGTTTAAATATAAGCAAATCACAAAAAAATTGCCTGTGGGGTCAGATTAGAAGTATGCACTGTTTCATATATCTAAAATTAAATTTGCGAAACTTTTCAACTCTTAAAGGAACATATGCAAATCTGATTTTTCCATCATAGAAAGATGTTTAGAATGTTCATTTTATACTCGTTGTATCTGTATTGTTTCTTCTTCTTATTTTTTAATGATTTTAAAATCTTTCAAAACATCTATCGAAAATCGAACCGTCACTGCAAAATACATCGCGGTTTTAAATGAACCGGTTAGCCGGCTGAACAACAGCAGATGTCATTTAATGAAGATTTATATTAAGAGGTCATTCCTTTTCCATATAGTCTAAAATAACCTCTAAATATATACCCAAACTACATTTGACCAATGAACTCTGTCTTGCAAAAATATCTTTAAGGATAAATTTAATATTGATTTTATTGTAGCAGGACCGAATCGGCTGTAGTTCCGGACGTGGAATGACTGACATACCAGACAAGCAAACAGACAAACAATTTGATTTATTCCATAACTCATTTTTTTTTTTTTTTTTTTATTTGAAATTAAATATTCCAAAATACAAAAATTAACTTGTTTCGACAATATCTATTTTTATCTACATCTACGCCTCATGGTTTGTCGAAATACGCATGTTATGCACTGAATTGGTATCACGGATCATTATCAGCAACTTTTTAGTTATATTGTTTCGTCCATAATAAGTAGGGGTGGAGAAAACCGGAGTATCCAGTTAGAATCCCAAACTGGCAATTCTTTTCAAATAAGTATCCAGGTTTGAACCCATAGGTCAGTGCTAACCCACTGTTGATCAGATGTAGGTGTGACTTACTCCCTAGATTACTCCTCTTTCAAGCCTCGGATCTAAAGATGACACAGAAATATTTCTAATAAAACGAAATATAACAAAATAAAGCAAAAAACATGGAACATGACTATCCAAACCAAATGGTTATAAAAATAGATAAATAATGTTATTAGTACATTTGATCAGTTGTAGCATTTTTATGGATACTGAAAAGCAACAAACGAAAACGAACATGACGAATATATATTACTGCACTTCTATGGATGCTTAGAAACATTGCAATTTGATAAAATTGATAAAATTGCATTAATAAAAGATGTGTTCCACTCACATGTTTGTCAATAGTCTTTTCATGCCTATCGATAGAGCCAAAACATACCATCGAACAGACCAAGTAAAAATTAATCTATAAACGTAAGTATCAAACCGGAATTATGCGACATTTTTTTAATGCGGTCTTAAAAGATGATGAATAGCCGAGTTCCCAGAATTTCTCTCATACACGGAGATGGTAAGGAAAAACACAACATAGAGAACAACCCGACTATACATTCAAGGAAATATACATGACAAGAAGGCTCTCTTGTTTTGTGCTACTTGGTATGTCTTTGAGCTTATAACAAGTCTAAACAATCCAATGAGAAAAACATCTTACACCAAAAAAAGTAACAAAATCTTTATCATCTTATAAACGGAGAGGACAGCGGGAATTTACATGGCTGCAATTTACCTCCTTGACTTCTTCCGTATTCTTTCAATTAGCAGTAAATAAATGTTCAATCTTTTATTTTTACATCGATCATCGGCAGAATATATTATAGTGTCTGTATTGCTGTTCAATAAAACTATCGAAGTCAGTTTACAGTAAGTGTAAATATGCAGTGTAAATAATTATGTTTAATAGATTTACTTTCGATCTCTCAGCAAATAACCATTCTCAATTCATCCGACATCGTACAAAATACTTTTTTGTGATTGTTTTTGTTTTCCTTTCTACCTTAGCTGGTTAAAGCTTAAAAATATGTCTCAAATCCCTTGCGGTTCAACATAATACTATAATCATAGGCAATGGCATAGAGAAGGGCGAATCCAAAAGACCCTGACAGATTTACTTGTAAACCACAATGATCTAATATTCTGTAGTGTAAGTATTTTTTTCTTGATTGCTTTCGATTTCCCTTACGTTTATCTGTTTATCGTGGGGTAATATATTTTAATATGGATCGGATTAACTACTGTTCCGGAATCGGACAAAAGTTTACAGGTCAATAGAACGTCCGATTTCCCGTTAGTGTCGTCTACATAACTCAAAACCAATCTGTTACAATTCTAACAGATTTCTAAAATTGATCGTGGGTTAGAATATTTGTTAAACTTTCAGACTTTGCTTTTGTTTGGTCAACGCATTTTATTTTGTTACCAAGATGATCTCTGCCGTAATGATTGTTGATTAAAGTAGAAATTCTTCACAAAGAGTTGTCGTTCCTACCAGTTTGCTGTCTCGTTGCAGAGAGAGGTACCAGCGTTTAAGGACAGGTAATAAATCTATACTGGTCAATCCTCTTTTTTGCTGCGTGGAGTCGCAAACAAAGGGACAGAACAAGTCTAAACATCATCTCGCAAAATATCGTGACACTTTTTCCAGCCCGTAGTATACTGTATACATATATAAGGGATTCGCCCTTTATCAGTAAGAACCCAGATACAAAACTTGAAGACTGCAGTTACTTGTAATTTGACTGAAGTTAGTAGACGATTAGTCTTTTGTTTAAGTTTGCATTAAAACAAATAGAGTTTTCTTATGTGTAATTACGTCATTTTCTCCTCACAAACACTATTAATCGGAACGACTGGTGTGTAAAATGTTCATACGCTCTTAAGTGGCACACTCTTTTAAGGAAGAAGGTATTCTTATGTGAATAACTTTATTACTACAACCTTACGTTTACTTTGTTTAAATGTAGTGAGAAGTAACAGTCTAGTATCGTAAATTCATTAAGGGATAAACAAATCCAAGAGAAAGGACACAGGGAGTCTCATGGACTCGAAAAAAGAAATGAGATTGGGTGCATCGACAGGAAGCGTCTCCTGCTATGCATGCATCACCCGTCATGCGACTTTAAACATGTCCAATCACATCTAAATATAGTTATAGGATACCAAAGAAGAAATCAGAAACAAATAACGTTACATAATTTACTTATATTTATTGCAATCACATTTAGTACACATCACTGGAGAAATAGAAATAAGAACGCACGCATTAAGTGCATACTAAGTTAAATGTCTTCTTTCATGAGAAATATATAATATTTGGTTGTGTATTTGTTTCTGAACGCAATCTTTTATGCTGAAATAGTGGCGATTTAATCAACATGTCCTGTAATTTATTTCTGCTTCCATATTACAATTACTACGAAAATTGCAAAATGAACATAACTTTGAGCGGCGTATTTCTGCAATCGCTACCCGTGTTACCTTTTATAGGAAACTATTATGAAGATGACATTGCTTGCAGTCTGATCATTACTCCTGTCGGTCTGGAACGCAACAATGACCCATCTGGGCTATCTAGGACTACTTTTAGTGGCCAACCTCCAATTGTGTATTTTATTTATAGGGTTGAACAAAGTCGTGTAAGGTTGCAATGCCACTCCCGGAAATGATGTGAAAGTTTGATTTTGGTTTGATGATGTCGTTAAAACTGACTCGTTGTTCCAGAATCTATTTTCTCGAACATGAGCAGCAAGTTGGAGTCGGACTGCAGTTCCAGTTTTCAAGAAGCTGATTTATTTCTCTTCGGTGTTAGGAATTCACTTAAGATCACCTTCACCGGCCTCCAAATCCTTCAGGCACAGATGCGGTTCGTACCAACTCAAGCTGTGGAATGCGATAGGAACGAACCGTGGTAGCTGGTAATCCAAGTTACACTGGTTATTGGCGGCGCATTTTCATTTCCACGTTAGGTGATCATGATCTCTAACTTGTCTTCCCCAATGGCGTACTTCAGATGTGACACTCCAAGCTCTTTCTTGTTCCAGGTAAAACCTTGCAATGGCTTCAACTTCCATCTCCACGCGTTTGACGAATTCCTTGGCTGCATCATCCCCCTGACTGGCTTTGTAATCTCCATGTGCGTACTTGACGCTAATGGAAGAAGCCCGATGGTGTGTAGTGTTGATACTGTTTCGTGTACGCTTTGATGAATCGGGCTGGCACGTGTCCCTGTAGATGGTGAACGGGACTCTCATGGAACGGTTGTGAAGCTAACGTAGATTCCTTGCGCCTGGAGCTCTATCTTCACCGGCTTCGTCTGGCTGCAGTACTGCAAGGGTCGTCAAAGATAGCTTGTCTAGTGAAGTAACCCAAGCTGCTGCGACAGAAGAAGAGTTCGTGACTAGATAACGATACTTACGAGCCCAAGAGTCGCGACAAGCTCTTGACAGAGCAGTGATACTGTCTCCTTTCGGTTTCTCAAACCTATCGATCGCGTTGATTGAAACTGAAATCCCAGTGCCGCCGAACTTCAGCTCGTCGGTCCTCTTTTTGTACTGATTCAGTCGGTTAGGATGGATTTTGTCGATATCCTTATGATAAAGAGCTAAGGCAACAGCCCAGCAAAAGGATTTTTGATCGTCGTTCGTCACATTGATGATAGCCTTCTTTATCGCTAGTTGATGAGTGAGTGGAGTGTATAAGCTCCCTGCTAGAGGCTTGACCTTATTTAAATGAATGTCTAGATTCTGGATACCCCCAAACGCTCAACCATTACCTTTGCGTTGGAAGTTCGCAAAGTTCTTTTAATCTTACCTTCCGTGAACGCAATCTCCAACTCTATGTCCGTTGACTCGGTGATGGCTAAACAGCATGATCTGAAGTATAGATACAGATATGTCTTCTCCCAAGTCACTGGATTCGTCTTCACCGTCTTCACGTTCAGGACCAGTGGCACTTTCAGTCCCTTCTTCTCCTGTAGCGCATCCGATATCTTACCTTGGATGGTACCCCCACTCACTATGAAGAACGTGTCTATGTCATGGTTCTTCAGAAGATGGTTGGTAACCGTACTAAATACGCCATTCAACACAGCGCACTAATCCACTACTTTGATCTCATCCTCGACCAAAGCCTCTTTTATGTCCTCCTCCACTAAATTAGTCGGGTCGTCTCTCTTTAACCGGGAGTAGTTGGTCATGCCTCGTTTCTTCGCGAGTACTTTCGGCTGTTTCTTCGCAAAGACTTCTTTGCGCTCGAGCCTCCGACTGGTTTTCTATTTGAAGAGTTTCACCAATGCGTCTTTGAATTTCCTAAAATATCCTTTGAGACCTTCGCCTTTGGCAATTAGCCAAAATTCTTTTACGGTTTTTGTCACTTTTATTTTACCATCGGTCTGTATATTTTCATCGTCCTGCTTTGGTGCTTGTTTAGCGTGTCTGAAGCAAAATCCATAACGCCAAGGCCTGCTTTTGCCAAACCCTTCTTTCCTTCTGAGTGCGACACCACATGTTTGTGCTTCTTCTTCAGGCTTTTCGTCAAATGGTTGGTACACTTCTTCCACGGCACAATTTTAGCTCATACGCCTGGCGTCGTCCAACAGTACCATTGACGGGTTATCACATCACGTGTTTGTAAACTGTGACTGACTCCAGCATGTTCTTATCTGCTGCTATCGGCGTCCAGATCCTGTTGATTCTCAATGAAGAACGGTCTATAACGATCCATATTACTACGACCACATCCGGTAGATTTCCAGTTGCCATTGTTTTATTAGTACTCATTTTAGATACTGCGTGTTTGCACGTCTTTTTCAATTTATCTCCTATCTCCATTTTGTTACTATCACCATTACCCTTTATGGTGATAACTTTCCCTTAAAAATGGGTGGTGGTGAAGAAACAGTAAATATGACATTACTCACTTTCGTCTTCAAAACTTTTTATATTTAATATGAAGATGTCCTTCTTACATTAATCTCGAATTTTTCTCGCAAACCTGGTAGAACGATTGATTTAGATCGCTGATTTCTGACTACTAAATTTCTACCACTTTTGACAGTTCCCTCCAAATTGCCCCACAAGATTTTTGAAGACACCTGCAAAGTCGTGATAAAATCTGTATGCTGAATAGCTGATCGGGCTATCCTCCCAACGCAACTCCGATACTAACAGTAACATAGAAAAAGTGCTGGATTTAACGAACAATAAACCAACTCATAAATTTACTTGTTTCATACAGGGATTAATACATGTAGTTATGAGTCGATAACATCTGAACAGGCATAGAATATAATTTTGATAAATTTTAGGTGGTCAAAGTTTGAGTGATAAGTTTCTTGAATGTAGATTAAGTATTCAAGTATCAGGAAAAAGAATCCTGGAAAATAAATTTATTAATATAATAGCACTAAAACCAGATGAAAAATTATGCAAGAAAGATAAGAATTTGCTTTTTTATATTAGTTATAGTATAAAGATGCTTTCTTCACATCAAGTAGTAGGTTGCACTTTAATATTTTGAAACTGAAGTTTTTAATCAGGACAAACCTGTTTTTCAGTCTACACAACTAGAAGAAAAGTATATTTTGTTAATTTTTACCAGGATATTTGTGTGGTTTTTATCAGATTTTGAATACCTGTTAGTTTTGAGGAAATCTGTGTTATTTAATATTTCAGTAATTAGCTGGAACAAAACGAACCACATTTCCAATACCTCTATTTAAAAAAGTTACCAGTATTTAAAGAATTGTGATGAATATGCATATAAAGATCCAATACACTAGCAACAAAAAATATGTATACAACAATATAATAAATCTTCATCAACTTCGTACTTCGAGGCTATAACTGAACAATAGTTCACATTTAATACGATTTCCAAACAGTGTAAATTTTATGATATTATCTTTAGTGGAAGTATTATTGCAGATTTATTCCAGACAAAATAAATGAGTTCAAGCATTTGTCCCTGCAAGAAGAAATATTCTAATAATGCTTACTAATTATTTCAGAGGAACAAATAAAAGTTGATCGAACGATACTTTAAAAGACAGACCGTTACTCACAAAATTGCACAACGTTAATTACAATACATATGTATATATTTCAAAATTATGGGACCTAAACGAAAACATATTTACCACTTTTAGTTATATATAGAACTCGTTTTTATCCTTTATTAATGACCCAGTCGATATATTTTGCATCAGATTTGCAAACGCCATTTTCCAACAAGCGTCTAGCTGAAACCCCAACTATACATTATACGTTGTAAAATTCAGGTGGCTATTTACTTCGATAACATTCATTTCAAGTTTCTGTCTATCGTGTTTGATTTACTATTATTACGAAAGAGAAGAAAGCGATTCCAGTGTGTCAAGCGAGAATATTTACGAAAATTAGACTGTCACTATAATTATCTTGTAGTCAAGAGAAAATGCAAAATTTGTTACCAAATCCCTAATAATATGTATGTCTCTCATATAACACGGAAATATACATTTATATTCATGAGTAAAAACCACCGGAAATCGAATATAAGGATAATGGGTAGTCTTTCGAAGCCTAATCCTTTACTATAAGAAATGGTTAAAATAGAAAAGATCGGATCTGTACAGTGTTGTAATATTTTACAAAATTTGTTTACTGAGATAACCACTTAAATGTGTAAATAAAACTCATCAAATTTTATTATAATGCTAAGCAAATTGGGGTTCCTTACATCAAGAAATTTACAACATGAATAGTTTTGGTCAACTTGTAGATACATGTTTTAATAAAATTTCCAGTAAAAGGTAATGGAAAGAGATTTTAAATATTTTAAATAGAGAGTTTTCTGATATATCATTACGGAAGATATGTTAAACGATCATTAAGACGGTCATATTGTATTGGTTACATCTTCTCCCATAGAAAGTTGTATCCAAATTACCAGAATAATGCAAAATGCGTCTAATAAGATATCAATCGTCGCAGCCAATTTATATCTCACAATAATTTGAAAGAATCCGGTATAGGAATTATGATGATCATAACATTTTGAACTTACTATATCCTTTTACCTTTTAATAACCTTGAGAAATATTAATTCTAATTAGATTTCTAAGCACACAAGAAATTTAAAGCCTTGTAAATTTAAACAGAATGTCTGATTTTTCCATACTACAGCACTGCTTTGGAAATGTATTACACAATGTATATTTGATAAATATTGTTTTTCTATTTCTACTGATATGTAGTTAATCCAATATACCAGACAAGATACCTGAAGACATTAAATTTGCATCTAAACAATGTTTAACAACGTATAAATGATTTAAACTAATTCAATATTAATTACATGAATATAAAAATGGTGCACAAGAAATAGTTGTAATTCATACGTAAGGTAATAGAAGTTGACTGAAGTTTTGGTAACAAAAATAAAATAAAATGAAATAAATGTACTGCTGCATTTCGGAAACTTCTAATTTCACACGATTACACTGATGGGCTTCAAAGTTGGTACTGAAAATCCCAGTTGCGTTGAGTACAATGATCTAATTGTGTCGATTGCTTGTGAATCTATCTTATCTGCGGATAACACAATTTAAGATAACTGTCAATTTTTTACTACTACTTTTCTGACAAACACCAATGAGTTTGTTCCCTAAAAAGTCGCTATTAGACCAAATGATCCAACTGGTTTAATTTAGAAATGTGGAAAAGGACACGGAACAGATTGAAGAAACAGGCCCGACAAAGATGCAAATATTTTAACAAATTATACAAGATCAGAGAAATAAGTTTCCTAAAATTGATTGGAGAAAAAATTGCAAAAACTCATATTTAAAAGTAATTACTTTAATTAACGTGTTTTCTAATGCCAGTTCAAATGCATGGTGATCTTTTATAGAAAAAAGATCATTATATTCATCGGATGATAAAAAGAAAAGAGCTTGAAAGTTGAAATAATAAGTTTGTTCTGTTTTTAATATGTGCAATAATGAAGCAATCTTCTTTTTTAAAGTTTCTTCTTATTTTTTCAGTCAGGATCCATTTCGATCATTTGATAGTTCATCAGCTTATTGAGATATATTATAGAGTTTATGTGTCTTGTTTGAACTGTATTATATTGTCTTGTACTATGAAATATTTGAAGGCTTTTGATTGTATATATTTTGGAAATAAAGTTGTGTGGTTCCACTGGTATATTGATAAATTTTCCGAAAATATAATTTCCAATCCCATTTTCAAATACGAAATTAAATGCAGATATTTCCCAAAATTTAGTATTATATCCTCTATAATTTAGTCTATTCAGTCTGTCTCTCGAAATCAGGCCATTCCCTACTAAAATTTCATTGATGCGGTAAAATAAAAATTGTTTTCTTGAAGTTAAAGCTCTTTAGCTCCTACAAAATTGAAGTTGATATTGATAATATCTTTGAACATATCAATTCTTACAATCTTTCAGGAATATCTTTTGATAATTAATGATATAGAACATAGAACCTAGATTTCTTTAGCACATAGAACATATATGTCCTTAGGAAATTAAAATCTGTACTAAATAGAATTTACCTGAATCGTATTTATTTGTCTTTTATAAGACTTATACTCTAATATGCTTGTGTATTATGGAATGCTTGCAGCAGGATTCAGATAACTTAGGAAAGCTTCAAATTGAAGTCGGTAGAATTGTCATTGGACTGTCAATATTTACCAGTCGTATATCAAAATACTTCGAAACTATTGACATTAAATCACAAAGTTATAAACATAAGACATTTCATGCGATTTAAATTAAAAGCAAAACAGTTATAACCACTTAATGACATCAAGCACATGGAAGTACATAAAGGCAGTCATATACATGCTGTTCATCTAAAGTAAAAATATAAATACTATATAAGCAGCAAGCATTGAAGTCGCATGAGCTACAATTCCATGAGTTTATTTGTTTATTAAATTGACTATGAGATGTTTGGGTTCTAAAATGGTTTGAAACTTATTCAATAATTTTACAGCAACATATCTAAATGAATTGACCCTATACCTAGCGATTCGTACTGATGGAAGTTCTGTAATATTCTGGTACCTAAACAATATAGTGTATCTTTGATTTTAATTAGGTCATATAGACATAAGGGGCTTTCTTTATGTAGCTTTTTTAATACTTCAATGACCATGGTTGTTAGTCGTCTTACTTTTTAATGTTTGAAGCTTAGATGTTATTAACAGCTTTTCATATGTGCTATTATGATGGTTATGTATAGATCTTAACGTACGTTATTAAATTTTTGTTTAATTTATTTGCGTTGATCTCGCTACAAATATCAATGACATTGAACAAAAGTTTAACAATATGAATGAATGATATATATATATATATAGTTAATTTACCCAGCTTATTAAATAGTTTCCCAAACTTTTTTATACATTTAACTGCCTGTATGCTTTTTACATATGTAAGAAATGTGAGAAATGAATTTTACTTCATCTTTACATTTAATTTTATTTCATGAAGAATTAAAAATAATGTTTTTAACCATGAAATTTTTACCTAAACCAAAGATTAAATTTTGTCTTGATTTGATTACATTGATTACTTGAAGACTATCCTTTTAACGCCACACTGTCTTTTTCTAATGCTTCATTGACATTTTCTATGTTGTCATCTACATACGATAGTGTGTTGTCATCTGTATTATTGTAGAGTGTACTCATTGTTGTAAAATAAAAGATGTCATTTAAAAAAAATAAAAATCACAGTTACTAGTATTGATCCTTGAGGTATGGCCTTGTAGATGTTTTGCCAGTTATTAAGTGCCGTACCAAATTTTACTTATTGTTTCTCGTTCGTATGGTCGATTAATTTTAATGCTGGCTTTGATATACCAAATACTTCAAAATATGACTGGCAGGCAATCGAACGCTTTAATAAGTCCATCTGTACAGCAGCAATATACTTGTTCTGATCTAGCTTCTTTTCCAATTTTCAAGGATTTTTAATAATGTTGTAATGCAACCATAGCCGGATCTGAATGATGATAGAAATGGACAGAAATACTTCTTGAAATACTCTACAGAAAATTAGTAAATGATAGAAAAAAATTAGATATCACGGATAATATGCTTACCGGCCTGTAGTTACTTTTGTCTACAGTATTACGTTTCTTCTTTAATGGGACATTTTTAATATCTGTTTAAAGGACAGATGCAGAAATGCGCATATTGTGCACTAAATTTGGTATCATAGATTGTTATGTAGCCTACATGGTCAAACTAGGATTAATAAGTTAAAACTGTTATCTGTTGTATTTCGTACGAAAGGTTTTCAAAACACTTTCGCATTCAAACAGTGCGCGATACCATCAAACAATATATGATACATGTATATTTATAGATTTACGATAAATTCGATTTCTATCCGGCGTTGCTCATATGTAACCTAGACAAGCATTGGTTTATATCATGTGTATAGCAAAGAAAACAAACAAATGATTAGAAATCGACACGATTTTCAGTTGATAGACATTTTTATATAACATCTATCAAAATTATTTGTAGTTTTCCTTTCACTTGTGGTATAAAAATAATTGTCCAGTATGTCATTCGTATAAAGAAATGAATTATCAATACCCGTAAATTAAATGAATTACACTGATATCCGTTTATCTATATATGTAACCTAGACAAGCACTGGTTTATATCATTTGTAAAGCAACGAAAAACAAACAAATGATTAGAAATTAGCACGATTTTTAGTTGACGTACTTTTTAAATATAACGTCTATCCGAATTATATGTAGTTTTCCTTTAACTTGTGGAATAAACCTGAGTGTCCAGTATGTCATTTTTATAACGAAATA
Organism: Lithophaga nigra; assembly: GCA_028566555.1. Taxonomy (NCBI): domain Eukaryota; kingdom Metazoa; phylum Mollusca; class Bivalvia; order Mytilida; family Mytilidae; genus Lithophaga; species Lithophaga nigra. Next base: position 13,014 of record JAOXYJ010009838.1, read on the forward strand.
AATAATCTATACCCGTAAATTAAATTAATTACACTGATGTCCGTTTATCTATATATGTAATCTTGACAAGCATTGGTTTATATGGTAAGGCCTTTATCAAATGTGAAGTAAAGACAAACAAGCAAATAATTAGAAATCAGCACGATTTTTAGTTGATGGACTTTTGAATATAAGCATTGGTTTATGTGGTTAGGTCTTTATCATGCATGAGGGAAAAAAATAAAATAAGCATGGACGATTTTTAGCTGATGGACCATTTTAATTAGTATCTATCAAAATTATTTATAGTTTTCCTTTAACTTGTAGTGTAAATATGAGTGTCCAGTGTGTCATTTGTTTAAAGAAATAATAATCAATACCCGTAAATTAAATGAATTACACTGATATCCGTTTATCTATATATGTAACCTTGACAAGCATTGGTTTATATGGTTAGGCCTTTATCATGCATGAAGAAAAAAAAATTAAAAGAATGAAATAAGCATGTTTGATTTTAGCTGATGGGCCGTTTTAATATAACATATATCAAAAGTATTTGTAGTTTTCCGTTAATTTATAATACAAAACTGAGTGTCCAGTATGTACTGAGAAATACGTATACTTTTTTACAGAAACATCCGATGCACGTCAGCTTATATAGCATTAGAAATTTCGCATAATGTTACCTATTAGTGACGAAAAGTACAAAGTTGTATGTCTGTGAGTATATACATAATTTAGGCTTCAGTTTTTATCATTAAAGTGATATTGTGCAATAACTAACAAATTATCAAAGTTTAAAATCATTATCTGTAAACCACATGATACGGATTGTCACATGAAAATCACGAGATTCAGATAAAAGAGAAAGCAAGTCTTTAGGTATGTAATTATATTTCTGTTTGTTTTATATCTTTGCAAATACAGTAGTACTTTTTTCTGTTATTACTATTATTACTATTATTTGTTATACAATGTATGCTCCCCTTACTATATTTTGTGCAAATAATGGAGTTTTATATATGTAGGATTTAAACTGAAAAAAGATGATACATAAGGAGGCGAACTTATTTTATCGTTAGTTTGTACACATTTCGTTTGATGTGTTCACCTTAATGAATTCATTACAGGTGTGCTGGTATCAATATAAAAATTATTGGGTCCGTATGGACGTGCAATATGCAAGGTTCCCCTGAAGGATCTTTTCTACAACAGCCAATGAGAACCGATTGCGTCATGAATATCATTATTATATATGTAAAGTTACCGTAAAGGTCAATGTCATTCTCGTAACTAATGTAAACATAATGTTCAAACTAACAATGTATAAATAATAAAATATTAGATTGCTGACGGTCAAATTTTCGTTATAATGAATTTCTGGAAAATTGTGTTTTGCAGACATTTATTAATATATCTATTTTCGAACATATCAATTATTTCGTTTGCTTCAACTGAACTATGGATCCCTATATGGATATTTTTGCTAGATATTTACATCCTTCAGATTCTGATGATGTTGATATGCCATAATTCCATGTACAAAACTCCATTCCATCCATGAAATATTATAGCTTCAAACTAACCCAACAGACCTCTAGTCATGCTAGCGTTACTGGTAACGCTAGCAATACCGTTCAACCTACTTCAGCTTCAAAACCTGATTCCAACATTTAGCCAAGAAACCCTTCATTAACTACAACATGTACCGCTACTAGTTCTCGCAACGTTTCATCTGCTTTAGACATACTTCAACAATCTCTAAATGAGATTGATTTTCTGGATGCTAGTTTTGATTTTAAAATCCCCAGTGATAAATTCAATATAAAAAACCAGCTTAAATACAATGGCTAAAAACACAAAAAATTCAAATCTAGATATATTCCAAATAATGTAAATGACAAAATAACATTTATTAAAGACCGAGATAATACTAAACGCACTGAAATCATCTATAAAAACATCTGATAAATGTCAAATCCGAATACCGCACATTACAAGACACCTCCCCCCAATGAACTAGATCCTTACCTACAGAAATTCTATCTAAGAATCCGAAAAGGGACAAGGAAAATATATCAGGTATTGAGCGTGAATATCGGACAAGTCCCCCGGATGGTTTCCAGTCGATGATCAATTTTTACCTTCGACCAGATGGTTACAAATTGGACATCATTAAAGATGCTAAATTTATAACTCCCGTGAGTTTTTGAAAGCCAAGAAGAAACATCCGAAGGAATTGGATTCGACAGCCGAGACAAAAAAATCAGATGATGAGGAGAGGCATTTTAATTACGGTGGTTCGACAGTGTGCTGACAGTGTGATAAGTACTATATGGTAAATAAATACCACACCTTTATGACTCAGGTGGTCCCACGAGCATAAGCAGTTAAAATGGGACATTAAATTAGATACAGACCCATCGGGAAAATAAACGTTGATTTATAATGAAAGACTAACAAAAACTACGTATGGGACAAATACAAAAATTACACGGAAGTACGCTCCAAAATAATGGAGAAATCTACATCATGAAAAACAATCTCACATTACAACATTAGATACAGACCCATCAGGAAAACTAACATTGATTTATAATGAAAGACTAACTAAAACTAAAGATGTCACAAATACGAAAATTACAAAGGAGAACGCTCCAAAATATTGGAGAAATCCACATCATGAAAAAAGTCTCATATTACCACATAATTAAATTAGATACAGACCAATCAGGCAAAAAATCTTTGATTTATAATGAAAGACTAAAAAAACTACAGATGGGACAAATACGAAAATTACACGGGAGTACAAGTGAGTACTCTCCAAAATAATGGAGAAATCTACATCATGAAAAACAATCTCACATTACCACATATTTGAAAGAAAACCAAAACTGATTTATAATGAAAGACTAACAAAAACTACAGATGGGACAAATACGAAAATTATTAGGAAGTACGCTCCAAAAAATGGAGAAATTCACATCATGAAAAAAGTCTCACATTACCACATATTTCAAGGTTAATAAATTTCTGATTCATTAGTTTTATGACAAAAAATAATTCCTGTGCTCTCATCTCGACCTAACCATAATTTTTCAGAACATAATTTCCTTAAGTTTTGTTACTGGCTAATTTTCTTTTATTTTCAATGCAATCGTCGATAAATATGACCAAAAAAAAATTAAGAAAAAACTAGTCCCATCCTCATATTTTGAAATATTTAGCCGATAATTTAGGATTTTTTGTTAAATTTTGGTCTGAAGATTTAAAATAATATGGGGTTATGCATATTATCATACAAAATGAAATAACACTAAACCCTTGTGAAGCAACAACAAACACAAAGAAAAATACAAAATAGCATGATGATTTCATTTGATGTAAATTGCAATCTATCTGAATAATGTAAAGTTCAACAATCTGTTATAAGTAGCTCATTAACAACAACAGGAAGATTTTCAAGTCTTTATACAAATTCGCGACAACTACCTATAACAAGAAGTAAACCAACAGTTCACACTATAATATGTCTAATCTGCTCGAAGATTTGTCTAAACCAAGTGATGACCAAATATGATGGACCTGCCATGTATAGATACCTTATATTGACCTAATAACAAAGGCGTAACATGGTCACTGGACTGAGAAAATGGGTCAAGTTTGTAGGACACGTCAGACTTGAGAAGTACCATAATGGGGATTCCGCCCCACTTGCCGTTTTCATGGCAAAATCAGGTGGCGTTACCTAATAAATCATGGCTTTCGCACACAAGATGGGCATCACCTTAAAAGGAAAAGGTGATGGCAATAAGATGGATATGAATAAAGGAATAGCACCCGACAATTACAATATGGATCGCTATTTCGAATTTTTCGCCGAGAACCAGCAGGACTTGGCCGGGCGGCCGGAGGAGCCCGGAAAGAAGGCCTGCTGAGACAACCCCCAAATGGTGGGGTCGGATGAAAGGAGGCAAATGTGTGAAAATTGTGCGCAGAGGAAATCGACCAACCATTCGAAGACGACCCAGTTGAAGTGCAAAAAAACCTGTGGCGCTCGCCTGAAAAGAAAGAAGGGTTTCTGCCGGAGCGAGCCCGGAATAGATGGGCTCTGTTGGAGACATGCGAAGAACCCCCCGCGGCAGCAAGAGGAGAATGCGTCCCTGATCGGGGCAAAATTCAAGTGATGGAAGCCATAAGGGAACTTAGGCGGATCGCCAAAGAAGAAGGGTTCAAGGGTACAGTAGGATGGGTAAGAATGCATTGGTGAAATTTATCGAACAGAAAACTTCCCGCCGGTTTGCCCGCCGAGAGGTGCTCAACAAGAAACAGATCAAAACGATCGCGAGGAGGTGGGGGTCTCACCAACTACTCTCGGCTCAAGCAAGGCTAGTTAGCTGAGTTAGTGAAGAGAGATATCGAAAGTGAGAGACGAGCGCGAGGCACTGGGCAAGGTATTCGGCACGGCCACCATCAAACCCGAGCATGACGTGGAGATGTTCCTGAAAGTGAGCCGGTCCACCGTCCACGGCAAGATTTCAGAGGCATTGGGAAAGAAGAAGAAGCTCAAGGTGCAGCTGAGTCACCAAATGGCCGGGAAGGACGATTATGCCACTCCATACTCCAGGATGGCCGCGAAAGTCATTACCGAGTCGACGGATCTAGACCTGGAGATGAAGAGGATGGAAAAAAAGATCCAGAAGAGATTTGCAAAATACCAGGGCGGCAGCGGGTGGACATTCGGCCGCATCATAAAACTAGAGATTCATTTGAATGAGTTTAAACCACTCGTGGGGAGTTTATACATCCCACTCCCCAATAAACTCGCCGCCAAGAAGGCGATCATCAATGTGCAGAACCAGGATCAGGAAAGCTTCCCCTGGGCAATTCTCGCGGCTCTACATTACGGAGAGATGCATCAGAAGCATACTAACCGGGTGAGCCAGTACAAGAAGTGGGTGGAGGAGCTCAAATTCGACGACATTAAATTCCCGGTATCTCTCAGATCGATCGATAGGTTCGAGAAGTTGAATGCGGACATCAGTGTCAATGTATTCGGGTACGACGGCGCGAAGAAGGTGGGGGTCTACCCGCTGAGAATCTCCAAGAACACCGGCGCGCGGCATGTGGATCTTATCTTCCTTACTAACGCCGAGACGCAGGATTAGTTCTGGATAAAGAGTTTGTTGCGGCTTTTGACCTCACAAGTGACAGACCACAAAGAAGAAGCCTATTTTTGCCGTCGGTGTCTAAACCACTTCATCCGGCAAGATATCTTGGACAGGCACCTCGCGTATTGCAGCCAGAAGAAGGCGGTGAAGATTGTGATGCCTGAGAAACGAGCCAGGGTTTTCTTTGAGAACTACAGCCGGTCGATGAAGGTGCCATTCGTCGTGTACGCTGACTTTGAATGTTTTACTGAGAAAGTGCAACCTCGTGGCGGGGGTGGGATTGCAGAACGGTTTGCAGGGCGGGTGGCCGAACTCCTGGAGAAGACATGCCAGAACTTTGCAAACAATGTTGAAGAGAAGTATGCTAAATCGGCCGGAGACAAGCCATACATCCGGGCCTATCAGGAACACACGCCTTCCGGATTTTGCTACTACATCAAGTGCTTTGACGACCGAGGGTTCGCGAAGGCTCATTTACACCATGGAAAAGGACGGGGAGGTTTGTGGCCCAGATCTTTGTGGACACGTTGGCGGCAGATATCCGCGGTCTCTACCAGAAGAATGACTTCCAGAAGCCCATGGTGAGGACCGAGGAGGACAAAGGGCTTTCGACCGGGCGCTCTTCGAGTACAAAGTGAGGGACTAATGCCACTTCACGGGAAAGTTCAGGGGGCCGCGCACAGCTACTGCAATCTTAACTACAAAGTGCCTAAATTCATCCTGGTGATATTCCACAACCTGGCGGGGTACGATAGCCACCACTTCGTCAAGAATCTGCGGGTGAGCGAGGGCAAGATCACCTGCATCCCCAATAATGAGGAGCGATATATCTCATTCACCAAGACTTTCGCGGTCAGCGAATACAAGAATAGCAGCCGCGGAAAGACGAAGACGTTGTACCAACACCTGAGATTCATCGACAGTCTCAAATTTATGAATGCGAGTCTTCAGAGCATGGTCTAGGCAACGCCGGCAGAGGCATTCGCAAACATGCTGCGGGAGTTTCGGGCAGAATCATTGGACCCAGAATTGTTCAAGGTCGGACAGTTCGATTCCGAAAATGGGCGAGACATCACCCTACGATAGATCGTCGACCGGCAGAAGGTGCAGTACATTGTGGCGCAACCCCGACGACTATGAGGTTGGCAGCCGATTCATCAAGGGGTAGAAGATCGACAAGAACGCCCAGTTGACACTGTTGCAGGACTACCTGGCCCGCACAAATGCCCTAGGAGAGAGCACGATGCGGTATTACCAGCGAAACGGTTTCGGGAGATATTGGGCCACGGATCGGGCTCCGAAGTATGAGCCGCGGACCATATACAAATATAGAAATGCAAACCCGACCTTGCTCTCCTGGTACTGCCACGAGCACAATATTGAATGCGCGGGGCTCGACGCCTACATCGTGGACCGAGAGAAGCTTATTGTCGACCTGATGGCCTACGAAGGACTCACGCGGGACAAGGCCAAGACCTTTCTGCTTGCCATCATCAACGGGAAGAAGGTCAAACTGGCCGTCGGCGCGTCCCAGTGGCTACCGAAATACTACCAGGGTATGCGGAACATCATGGAGAAGTTGATCGAGCTGAATCCGAACCTGCACAAACTCGCCGCCAAATCCAAGGAGAAGAAAGAAGAAACTACAACATCGAAGGGACGACCGTAAACGATGTCATGTGCTCCCTGGAGATCAAGGCTCTGATGGTGGCTTTCGATTACCTGACCGAGCAGAAGATCGAAGTTTGATCACTCATCGTGTTCGACGGGTTGATGATCGACAAAATGGGGGTGCCGCGTGCAAGGCTGTCCGAGATCCTCCAAGGCTGTTTTCAAATGGTGAAGGAAGTCGTCAGGCTGATATCAGCTTCACAGTCAAGGAGATGGACGAAAGGTACAATATCGCGGTCGCGGCGGCCGCCCCGAAGACGAGGAATGTGGACCTGCTCCTGCGAAAGGGGGTGTACACCTATGACTACAATGACAAATTCGAGAGGCTGCAGGAGACCCAGCTCCCGGCAAAGAAGGATTTCTTCAACCGGCTGACGAATGAAGACATCAAAGCCGCGGACTACTACCATGCCAAGAAAGTCTAGAAGGACATGGGGATCTCGACCATGCAGGAATACCACGACCTATACCTGACAGCGGATGTGATCTTGCTCTCCGACATGTTTGAAAACTTTCGGTACATCTGTATGAAGAATTACGGCCTCGACCCCGCGCACTTCTACACCGCACCAGGTAGTAATGATCGGTTGCTTATTGATCTGACAATATAACTATATATAAGTATTATTATTTTACGGCACTTATTCTTGTGCAATATTATGAAGAGAGACGGGTATTTTTATAATTTAATTTTTCTGAATTTTGCTGTACTTGACATTAATAAAACAAATTAATGTTACCTTAAGACTCATCCTATCTGTAATGGGAGGATTGCCACAGTATTTTTTAACAATAAACTAGTGTGCTTACAGACATGGTCGTAATTTGCAAGATTAATCGAGTTTTATTCAGTTTAAATTAAAAAGACAATAACAATGAAAATGATTATGCTAATAGTTAATGCCACTCTGCGCTTACTTATTTGACCTGGTACATCTAAAAAATATCTTAAACGACAAAATGTGTAAATGTATGGTTTATCCACAACAATGTTCACATGTGACAACAATATTTAGAATAATATTAAAGAAAATATGTTATTAGATACATCAGATGTTATGCTCAGAACAACATGTAGAAAAAAGACAAAAAGGTGAAAAATTCATATATGAACGGTTATTGCATTCAATTCTCAAAAATATATCATTTAAACAGAAATGTAGCTAAATTTTGTTTGGCCAGACTATACAGCTACAATTAGTTGCTTTAAGAGTCCAAAACTGACTTCGAATAAAGTCCGTTGTATAGCGTACCAAATTTGGTTATAATATTTCATTCTGGATCATTATTTTTTTCAAGTAGCTAAACAAGAGTTTTGTCAAACTCCACATTAATATTTTCATATTGGTATTACTCGTATATTGCTTGCTGAACGCAGTATTTATCGCTATTTCATTGCTTTTATTATTAAATTTAGTCCGACATAAAATATTTCCAAAAGGAGGATAAAATTTCCTATTCAGTTACCATTGAATTTCAATTTATTTCAATGGTCAAAGAAATGTAGTT
>JAOXYJ010009839.1:0-12807 GCA_028566555.1 Lithophaga nigra
CGTTTCCGTTCCCAATTTTTCCTTGTCTACGGATTATGCCTTCCTGAACTTGTTGCTTCAGTATTCTATTGCCGATACTGGAATGAGACTTTAATATGATATGGTTTAATATGTGAAAAAAGCACACATTTCTCTGAAATTTGATATTCATTTTGTAGGTACTTGTGTCACCCGTGTGACGCCTAAATTATTCTTACAACTGAATGATATCACAAAATAGGCTTTTAATTCTGATGTTTGACTCAGATTCTCGCAAATAGCTGGTTATATCGACTATTTATAAAAGAATTTATAAGAGGACATTCTTTGAAATAAAGCAGCTTCTATGCTAGAAAGTTCTGTTAAAATGTTTTGAACTTAAATTGTACAAGTTGATATTAGATACGAGGAAACGTTACACCTCCATTATATACATTTTTTTAATTTTTTGCAAAAGACAGTTGAAAGATTGCTGACTAAGACAAACAACGGTTACTCTATCACTAATGGCACAACTTGTAACGAAATCTTTTTATTTTGTTTAATTGAGATTTTAATCCAAAGGTATTATTTTAATTCTTGGTATCATTATAAATAGCTTCTTACATCGAGATACCGGTCATTTTTGCTCTATTTGTTTTTATCAGCGTTTCGTTATATGACGATCAGTATTTTATTATGGTTATATTTTACACCTCAACATATGGATCGTTTTGCAATTTACTATTTATAATATATCAGGAAAATTGATTGATTGCTTTAAATCTCTGGAACTAGTAGTAAGTTGTTAGACAAACAAATTGTGACATTTACTTGCAAAAAACGTGAAAAACCATGGCATAAATAAGAGAAAAATTTCACTGTTTTATTCTTCTGAGTTGTTTTGGTTTTCCATATTTTTAGGCCTCGAGCACAACTGATGAGACATTGTTTGTCGAAATGCGCATATTTTGCACTAAATTTGGTATCATAGATTGTTATTACTATGACAGTATTGATTTTACAATTAATGTAAGAGAAAATCTTGTCACACTTGATTTTTTAAGGAAATATCAGTTAAGCTAGAAAATCTGTATTACAAATGCAACATTAAATATATAAGATGAGTAACATAATCAATACATATTTAACACGGATTTCTCAAGGCCATTTTCTACTTACATCTAAGATATAATATGACTGTATAAATATTGCAAATACATGTAGATGTATAAAGAAGGTTTTTTTATTTAGGAAGTACCGAGAAAGCTGTCTTTTGTCATTACAAACATTTAATTACAATGCATAAGATAAAGTGAAATAATCAATATTTTGCGTAAAAAATTTCAAATGTTTTAAATATATACTCTTCTAAATATATCCGTAACGGCGTATTAGATATGCAAAAGAATGCATGAATCGTACCGTATAGAAGTATATAATTGTTTCCCCCGACCCAATATCAGAAAATTCGGGTATTTTTCATGATAAATGGTACTTGCATCATGTATAATGAGCAAAACATGAAATGTTCCTGGCCGTTTCTGGTTACACAACGTACATACAATATAGAAAATGAGTAAATCAGTCAATGGTTCCTCACGTAGTGTTTTGGAAGGTATGTCCTAAGTCCATGGAAGATATCTAAAATGCATGTACAAAATTTACAAGTATATAATAATTAATTGCTTTGAAAAATACTAAATCAGCTGGAAATTTCTTGTGCCAGATAGTAAAAACACCGACTTTCCTCATACAAGCTATCACAACTCAGAAATATATTTTTGAAAGGTATTTCCTAAATGCGATCAAGAACATAAACACAAATATTATAAGAGTATAGTAGATTTTATTTTGTAAATATCAGAAAAGCTGTGTTTTCAATGTCTCAAATAGTACATATAACATGTAAGAGAATAGTTGCATAATTAATATTGATCCAACATCAGTTTAATATATGAGAAGTATTAATTTGTAACTGGTGAAAATAACTAGAGGGGTGAGCGTTAAAAATTACAAATAGTACATAAAACGAATAACACTAAGAAACAAGTGTAATTTGTTCTGAACACAAGGTTAAATCAGTAGTAAAGCAGATTCTTACTACATTCTTTAGTGAGACTGTGTCCGGTGACCTAAATGTTTGATGCACTTTTCTCACAAGTAGAAATAACAGAAACTCATAACTTCAAACATGCAAAAGGTCAACATCCTATGAGTGAAAAATCTGTGTATACCGTGGTTTAAGATATGAGAAAAGTTTCAATCTAACGACAAGTTCCTACACTGGTACAGGAGAAAATTTTTAGAACTACGAATTTCATATGAATTGTGGGTATTTTGACCAGGAGACCAGGAAGGACAAGGAGCTTAGCCACGAGGTTTAGTAGTAAACCCGAAAACAAAGGGTTTAGTAGAAAGACTTGAGTGATGGCGAAAGGCTTCATGCATAAACACAAGCGTTCGAGTCAGGAAACAACAAGGGTATGAGTCCAAGGGACTGGATACATAATATTGACTCCGGATACTGACGAAAAAGATTGAATAACCTGAACGGTTGAGTTATGAGACTGGAAAAAGGGATTAAGTAAGTAAGTTTGTGTCAAAGAGAGTGGTAGACAGGCAGGCTGGCCATAAAGGTTTGCGTATGAAAAAGGACTGACCCCGGAAGATTATTCGGTGTGATGTATTTTTATTTTAACAAAAACAGTCCAAAAATTTGGAGTGGGAACTTCACAGCATTGGTCGAACTTCCCTTCTTTGATCATATTAATAGAGTAAAACGTTTCTATATCGCCCCTCTTTTCGTTCGTCACCGAGCTTTACGTCACAGTTTTTACATTTTTCTTGTTTTGTTAACAATCCTTTACAAAGTTCCCTCGACTTATTGTCAAAATGTTTATAATGCCACTATTTGGCTGGACGAATGGTGGAGATATAACGAGGTTTTATTGTCGTTTTAACCTTTGTTATGCAGAATGTGGTTCCTTTAAGAACTTATTGTAAATCTGGAAGATATACTATGTGATTCGAAAGCTTATTATTTATGCATTCAATTTTAAAGGTCACAATAAAATCGCACTAATTTCTGAATAATGAGGACAGAGGCTTGACTTTATAAAACCCAAGATATGTTTTCAACTGAACGAAACATTGAAAGAAAAGGTAAGAAACCGAAAGCTACATCGATAAATATCGTCATTCAAGAAACATAGACAAAATCTGGATTAAGACAAATGCAAAAACAGACAAACATCAAATCCACGCCAAGATCCGGATTGAGACAAATACAGACAAACATAAAAATACAACACGAAAAACTAAAAACAAAATTCTATATTCATTTTGTTAGTCAACCATTTCATGGTGTTGATCTTTCAATATCTGGATGAAGGATTCAGTTTTTGAGGATATCCGCAACATTTTTAAAGAATGATATATGCTAAACACATGCTACAATAGCTTAAAGCAATAAAAATGGCTAGTTTGAAGGAATCTTTACGTTGAAAAAATAAAAAAAGTTTGGGAATCAAATCGGATCTTTTTCTAGGCCATAGTTTCTGTTTCCTCTCCCAAACATGACCTTTTCCCGGACCTGACAATGGGCAACCGGCGGGTGTCTTATATGATGCAAGCACTGCTTACCTATCCGGAGTTCCTAAATGAACTCCATGTTTTGCAGGGATCCGTGTTGATCATCCTCGTTTTTAGTTTTTCTTATAGTATCTTTGATATTTGTTTAATCCTCCTTATCTTAATCCGGATTTTATCTGCATCTCTCGATTTTTGATTTTGCGGGATTGATCCTTCGGTGTTCTTACCTTTTCTTCAGACACTATTAAGAAATCTTAATATAATCGAAATTTTCAAATTACATGTTCAACAGCCAATACTTTACATTGCCTCGTAGGTATCATCATCTGGTTATTTTATAGCTATTTGACCTTCAGATTAGAAATTATTTATTCCTGTCCTATTTTTCTGGGAAATAATAATAGTGGACGTTCAGGGGTTTGTAGTGATTTATTCACACATGGGAAATACATCCTACAAAACAAGATAACAGATAATAACATTACACAATTAACGAGTAAAACATATACGTATAAAGGGGAATAACTAAAATTCAAAATTATTCTAATTTCTTCAATAATATACCATTAAAGCAACAGGTCTCACTCTCAGTTGAACTTGGCTATATTTATGAGTCAACAAATAGTTTCGAGCACATCCAAGATCTCAAACTGAGTTGTACATGCTATTTAAATACAGGTATTCAGATAATTGCATTCTGTTAAACAGTTTTTATATGCAAAAATCACAGATAAGACCATACACAAACATAATGCACAAATCACATCACAGGTATAAACAATTTACAAACTAAAATCTGAAATCACATACAGGTATTAAAATAAATTCACGAAACATAGTGCTTACCATATATATATGGTACACAGGTTAATCCGGTGTTCAACTTTTTTACAATACTCATGGACTTCAGCATCACATCCTGAATAAATCCACTAGTTTGGACTAGTTACCAGTCATATAAAATATACAATTAAAGATAACATGAATAAAGCTCCAGAGCCCTGTAATTTAGTTTTAGTACTAATTTTAGTATACATTTTCATTAAAATGTTAAAATTGGTCTTTTATATTTAATCTGATTTTATTCTGTTTATCATTTCCCAGAAAGTTTTATATTCAAAAGTTATAATAAATCAGTTTTTTAATGCTTCATTGTTTTATACACTCCATTTCCCCATTCAATGGATACATTCAATTTTTTAATAAATATTAAAAATGACTTACTATTAATCGTGTTAATTAGTAATTAACTTAATCAACTGACATTGATCACAGAAATATGAAGATAAAAGCATGCAATAATATGGATGTTTCAATCTTAAAAGTAAAGAACACAGGCACAGACTGAGTCAAATATATCTATTCTAAACTCAATTAGACAAAAAAAATATTCAAAGTGACCCTCAAAGTAACCAATCAGAAGCTTAGAAGTTTTCCCCAAGATGACAAAGGAAAAGAAGCTCAGCACAGGAATATATGAAAACCGCTACTTATAAAAACAGCATAAGTTTTGCAATAAAACTACTTAATTGTTTCATTGTAATATGAACAATGATATAACATTTGATTTACAATCTAATATAACTCGGCCACGAATCACCCTCTTCCTTGATGTAAAATGCAATCCCACACATTTCCAAGAGTGCAGTATAATCAAACTGACAATAACAAGAAAATATGAGAAATCTGAAAATATCTAAATGAATAAAATAATCTAACCCGTAGTAATGACTGCGAGTAGGGTCTCTACAGGCTATCTCTTTAGACATGACAATAAACACAGTCTGAAATAAAATGGCCTTCTGTTGTCATAGATGCGATATTGAAGCAGCAGACTTAGTAACAAAATGTCCCGAGCGCATCCATTCTGGTTCCTATCTAAATCGAGGGGACCGTTTGAGATCAGGTTTCGTAGGTGCTGGCACATAATCATGCACAACTATTGCCTGCTGCGTGTGTACCTCTCCCACACCCAACTCCTCGGAAGCACTCCCCGTGGTGCTGCTGACATTAGCATCTTCTCTACTGTCACCACTGACAGTAAAATGGTTTCAATATATCTTCCTGTAATGGAATTTCAGTGTATTGCAATGTAGAATCCGCATTGACGTGTGGACTACCATCCTGTACTCTGAATGGAACAAATGACTCCTTATGACTACTCTGATAGTCCTCAGATGGATCAAGTGACGGCTACCTAATCGTCTGTCTTGTCCTGTTTCTAGGAACTGGTACTGATTTCCTGTCCGTGATGTAACTAAATATAACAGACAAAAGCAGGTTTCTATGAAGGATACGTTTCTGTTATTCTTCGTTCTCTTTCTTCACAACTTACAATGTAATTGCACATCGCTATTTTGCTGATCCACAATGAAGTAAGCATAATCCTTCCATCCCCCGGGAATCTTGTGTTAACCATCATGGGCTACACTCTGTCTCAAAGTTCTAATGTAGCTCCTCTGGCTCTCAAGCAATAGACTCATTTTTGTTTCATTCTGGCATTGTCAGCTGCTTTGAATGCCAATTCGTAACTTTGACAAGTTGCTGTCCTAATTTCATGACATATTTGAACTGAGGTTTGCACACTGGATCTGTTGTGAGTCCAACGGCAATATACATAGGCAAGTTAGGATTTCCACAAAACATCAGAAAATAAGGCTTCTGGTCGTTCGATTCATGTTGGGTATACAATGTAGTTGTAAACGTGTACAAGTTGTACATAATGAGTCCTTCAACTTGTCTTCTGGTGTGGCTGTTGAGTTTCCAACATCCCTAGTAAAGTCCTGTTGAACCGCTCTGTCATCTCGTTTCCCGCTGGATGATAAGATGTGGTTCTGGATTCTCAGTTCCCAGCAACTGGCATAATTCATTGATCACCTTGCTCCCGAAACTGGTTCTTGGTCGAAGTGTAGTCTTTTGGAATAGCATACTACAAAGATGTTAAACAAAGCTTCAGCAGTCATTATGGTGGTCTGATTTCTCGTCGCTACTGCTTGGGCATATCGTGTAAAATGATCAGTGATAACCAAGATACTCTGAATGTCTCCCTTCAATGGTTCAAAAGTCAAGTAATCAAAGCACACCAACTCCATTGGTTGTGATGATATATTTATCAATATTCATTCATCAATATCTTTGGTTATAACTGGCCAATAAAATCTGTCGTACACCAAGCTATTGGTCCCATCTCGCCCAAGGTGACCCATCTCGTTGTGTAGGACTTCTAGTACCACTGGTACTTGAGTAGTTGGCAAACCTAGTCTTCGAAGTTCTTTCCATCCCCAGTAAGCTCCCTGTTCAGTATATCGTTATCAAAACTCGGCTGATCGAGGTATCATGTCAAAGGACTTGCTGGTTAACGCCTTTTACTGGTGTAGATCCTGATCTTACGAAGTCAATCCAAGCTTGAAATCTGGATCTGCCTGTTGAACCTTGGACAAGTCAATCTCATTCTCAAGCTGCATCTATATGTCGATGATCATGGTCCTCACAAAATTAGGTGTAACTGCCAAAGTGGCCACAAATGACGCATCTGCATCTGAGTTGGTCTTTTCGGGGCTGTAAACTATCCAACTTCTCCGAAATCAAAACATACAGTCTGTGGTCAAAAGTATTCGAAAAACCAAGATGGTCGCCAAGTTGCTAACCCTCATGTTTTTAAATTTATTTTCTATTGATTAAAATAAAAATACTTACCCTAATACTTTGTATGACATCCCTTTGCCCTGGTTACTTTTTTATCTTCGGGGTATTGAAAGATACAGTACCTGAATGAACTCAACAGATATATTTTCTCATACTCGTCTGATTGCTAGTTGGGAGTCATTCACAGATACTATGTTATGTATTTCAATTTCCAGGTCCCTATTTAATTTCAACCAGCAGTTTTCGATAACATTGAAGTCTTGGATTTACGCTGGCCAATCCTTACAATTAATATGGTTTTCCTGAATGTATTCCTTAACAATGCGTGCCCGATGTATTGGGGCATTTTCATCTTTAAATATAGAACTATTTGGTGGAAAATGTCTAGCTATCACCGGCCATACATTATTTTCAACAATCTCAATGTATTTTTCAGAATTGACATTACCCTCAACAAAACAAAGTCCTTCGATTCCATTAAACGTAACACAGCCACAGACCATAACACTAAGACGTCGTCCCGCTGGTGGATCAATGCAACTCGGTTCCCATTCTTCGTTGATCTTTCTCCATATGTACACCTTCTGATCTGTCCAGATCTTACAGTCATCACTGAATATTATATATTTCCAGTATTTGTCTTTAATTTTTCTCTTCTACACCAGACAAGCCTCTTCTTTTTTTACACCTCTCTGATTCTCATCTTCTCTTTCACGACTCGTCTTAGATAACCTTTCTTGTGTAAAATTCTCCTAACAGTACTTTCAGACACTGAAAAGGTCCATTCTCACCTAGAATGTTTTTAATTTCCTTCAGACTTCTCCTACGGTTTTCTCGTACAAGTCGGAAGATTTGTCTTTTAGCTTGGTCTGTCGAGATTTTGTTCTACCACTTCGACCGTAATTTTTCTCAGCAACTGTCAATTCTTTACCTCGTCGACCCATAATGTTTACATCGGATTCGAAAGTAAAACCAGGCGACAGGGCAAGGTTAAAGTGAATCACGTGTTTTACGCGGTCATGTTATCAATTTTAATATAACAACTTAATTGGCATTTTGCCGACCCTACTTTGAGCAAATTCATTATGCGCCGCCAATTTTTGCAGAATACTTTTGACCATAGATTGTACGTAAGTAGGTTGTTGTCTGTGACGACTCAGAATGAATAACTATACAAGTAGTCGTGATATTTATTAATAAGAGTTTTATCAGCTTCATTTAGGCTGCTGCTAGCATTAGGGATAACTCTTTGATATCCTTCCTGTTCTTGCTACAACACAGCTACCTGTCCCTAACCACCGGCGTCTGTGTGTAACTCGAATAATTATTGGTAGTCTAGATAACCAAAAACTAGTGCTGAGCCTAGCTGGTGTTTTAAATGGTAAATGACTACATCTTACTTATCTCTCCAAGTATGATGTTCTCTTTTCTTCTTACTACAACCTTTAGGTTTTGGAGACGGCATAAGATGGCATCAATCAGTCAGCGTGCCATTTGGTTACAATTCTTAATAAATCAACGATAGTAGCCAGCAAATCCCGTGAGTAGGCTGATTCCTCCGGTGTTGTTGCAGCAGGACAAAATAACTCTTTCTCTATCATTTCTGGGTCGGTCTCATTTCCATCCTTTGACATAATGTGGCTAACATATTTTACTCTTAGCATAAAAATGTAAATATTTTCCACTTGACAATTTCAAGCTAGCTTCTTATATCCTACCAAAGACTAACCTCAGTCGTTCTACATGTTCCACAAAAGTTATCGAAACGATGATAACATAGTCGATGGAAATACAGCAGATATTCATGTGATAATCACTGAGGTACTCCTGCATTAGACGTTGGTATGTGGTAGGCGAATTGATCAAACCGAATGACATGTGGTTATAGTCATTTAAAACCGATCCAAAAGTTAAGGCAGTCCTTTCTAATAATCCTTGCTCTTAATAACTGATAGATCAACTCGGTCTTTGGCAAGACTATGGAGAATGTGCGGAAGAGGGTGGATTTACGGCTTGTCACCAGTGAGAAGCAGGCATTGAAGCTTGTGGCCAAGCGAAACTTTGATCGCCTGGTCGTCTTCAAGAAAAACCTGGTGGCGCTCCACATGAAGAAGACCAAGCTCAAGTTTGATAAACCCGTCTACTTGGGAGCCTGCATCTTGGATATCTCAAAGACCCTGATGTACGACTTCCATTACAACTTTATACGGAAGATGTACGATGACAACGCCGGACTGCTTTTCACCGACACCAACAGCTTTGGATACGAAATCCAAACTGAGGACTTTTACCAGGACATTACGCCACACGTGCAGGACAAGTTTGACACCTCCAACTACCCACCCGGACACCACTCAGGCATCACTACGGGTGTAAACAAGAAAGTGTTCGGAAAGTTTAAGGACGAGTGCGGTGGTAACGTCATGACGGTGTTCGTCGGCCTCCGTGCAAAGCTGTACGAGTACCAGATGTATGACGGTGAAGCCATCAAGAAAGCAAAGGGAGTCAAAAAGAATGTCATCAAGCGCAACATCGCCTTTGAGGATTATGAGATGCCTCAAAATACAACAGGAGATATACAGGCCGATGAATATCATCCGCAGTCAACTTCACCAAATTTACACCGAGGAGATCAACAAGGTGGTACTCTCAGCCAAAGATGATAAGCGCCACATCCTACCGGACGGAATCAGCATCCTCGCCCACGGTCATTACAAAATTGAAAAGATATCATCATCACCGACGAGTATAAATAAATAAATGGATAGAAGAAGTAGACGGGAAGCACTGAATCGAACGAAACAGATGATGGATGGCTCCGAAAGGCGGCTCAAAGCCAGAAAACGTTTAGAGAAGAAGAAGAAAAAGAACGAACAAACAAGACCATGGTCAGATGAATGGTTATCAACCTGGAGCGCATCGCTGCTGAAAACAAGGCTATGCTAGAAATTACCCTAATGACTTTAGGACCTAACAGATGGAATTTAGGGAATTTATTGAGAGGGGTATAGCACAGGAAGATATTGGACAGTATGCACGCAGAATGAGCAAAGATACAAGTGCATGGCATAGTCCTCTCCAACAAATCCCCACCGAACATAGAGCTTGAAAAGGCTGTAAAAGATCCGAGTCTGCAATATTTTCAGTCTTGATTAAGACTAGAAATATGGTAAGCTCAACGACATTTCTCGAAAAAGTGTTATTGACCTATGATACCACGATGAGCTGCATTGTACTCTTTGTCACCGATCCACCCCTCTCGTTTTACGGCATCGAGGATGGCGACAATCTCGTTTCTCACACCATTATTATCAGCTCGATAGGAGGCGGCACACAGATCCAAGCGTCTAGGAACTGATCGAAATCCGGCGATGGAATCACATTGTAAAGTCCACTGTCAAACTTGTCTTTATTTTTGTAGATGTGAGACACGATGTTGATCCACTTGTAACTCTTACTGGCTTTAGGAGATCTGGAGAGAACAGAGTTACCATTGCACATAGCATCAGTGTTTTTCAAGATCTCGGCATAGTGGTCTAAGTCCTCGGGCTCAAACGCTTCAGGTCGTTTCTTCATCATGAGCCCCCAAAAGCCTGGGGTACCTATGTATCGCACCCCATTCACAAAGATATCATCTCCATCTCCTATCTTCAGACCGTAACCCAAACGTGCGGTCGACACATGGAGTCCTACTGAGTTGGAGGTACTGAATCACCCGAGGTCCAGGGGAATATTACCTGTCGCTTGTTTGATGGGTAATGGGTCGGCAACTCGGGAGGTGGTGGGGGTAATGCTGTCGCTGGGCCGTTAGCTCTTCGATCTTTTTGGTGATTTGCGAAGTCGCTTCCTTCTGCGCCTCAACCATAGGATGAAATACTTCGGAGAGGCCTCGAATCAACCCTAGTTTATCATGACGGTGTTGCAAGCTGCCTTCTCGAGTGTTTTGCTTAGTCTCATGCAACTCCTTCGCAAGCGCTTCACGCTGCTTAGGATCAGTAATCTTTATGAACGTCATTTATTTATAGCGTTTCACGAAAAGCGCTAACAGAGTTGGCTCAAATCGCGAACAGCGTTAAGAGAGTTGGCTCAAAACGGGAATTCTGTTCCAGATTTGAGCCAATTCTGTTAAATTGAAACGAGATTGTCGCCATCCTCGATGCCATGAAACGAGAGGGGTGGATCGGGGAAAAAAAGTACAATGCAGCTCATCGTGGTATCATAGGTCAATAATACTTTTTCGAGAAATGTCGAGAGGATAATCGTTGTGGTCATCATGAAGCTCTTGGGGATACTCCATATCACATTCCACCATGGCTCCATACTCATGGTCATCGGGGAAGTTCAAGATGTGATCGATCTCCTCCGGTTCCAACCATTCGAACTCTCATTTGGGTAGGGGCTGTGCCATGGCCCATCCGTAAAAGTTGTTGGCATCCAGATAGGACAAGTACTTGGTTGGTTGGTTGCGTCGCATCATAGTCGCTCATGTATGGATCATTAGCCTTGGCGTGTCGATGTGTGATCATGGCGATACCTCCTCTGGTCGCTTTCTCAAACATTAACAGTATGTCTGGGTCTGAGAGTAGTTCTAGTTTGTCTCCAGTAAAACTTAGTGCTGCGTCATATGCCAGGCCGGGGACGGTGAAGTAGTGTGAAGGGTCAAGCCCGTAGTTGTCCATGCAGATATCCCTAAAGTCCTCGAAGATGTCCTCCAGTATAGCCACATCACTTTTCAGGTAGAGATTATGATAGGCCTGCATAGTCTTACATTCGAATTCCTCGAACACACGTTGAGCGTGTGCATCGTCCTCATCGCTGATATGCTTGCTTTCGAGTCTGTTGTAAAACTCCTCTTTGGTTGGTAGTTGTGTTTCCTCCATCTTCGCGGGGCCATCCATGTAATTGTAGGGATACAACCCCTCTAGGGAGTTCGTCATAAATCGCATTGAGTCAATAAATCTCATCTCCAAGTCATCAACCTTCTTTGAGAAGCTGATATACTTTTCGTCCGTGTTCGGGATGTAGGTGATCTTTCCCTCATCAAATCCTAGTTCCGGAATGAACAGATGTGCGTCATATTTACTGAGATTGTGAAAGACAATGGGTACGTGCCTTGGGAGTTGGAAGTCTAAGTTGCACTGGTTGTGCGCTGCGCCGCAATACTTGCCCGTGAGGTGATTGTGGTCTCGGACTTTGTCCTAATCCAATGCGTTACCGCAAATGTGACAGTGTGTACTCGCTGGGAAGCTCTTCTTATCTTCATCCGTCATGACCATTGGTTTATTGTCCTGATAAAGTTTAGCGACCTCCCTCACTTCCTTCTCCACGCATTGCACAAACTGTTTGGCAGCATACTCTCCACAGTAGTCTTTGTAGTCTCCGTGGGCATACTTCACATGATAGCAAAAGCCCGATGGTCTGTGTTGTTAAACACCTTGGTGTAGGCCTTCGATGGGTCGGGTTGGCACGTATCGATCTTTTCCAGGAAGCACTCAAAATCGGCATAAATCGTGAATGGAACTCTCATCTTACGTTTGTGGTTTTGAAAGCTTATAAAGGATCCTTCTTCCGGCATCTCGATTCTTACCGCATCCTTCTGATTGCAATATT
>JAOXYJ010010057.1:0-12804 GCA_028566555.1 Lithophaga nigra
GCATTTACACCTATGCGTGCCGACATAACCCTTTTTTCTTTTTTGGCCGTATTGAATATAAGTAACATTGGTTGTGAATCAGGTACAGTCATATAGTTAAGTATTTGTTTGATCAGTCATTGATTGATCAAACAAATACTTAGCATAATGGAAGAGTATGTACTGAATTATTGTTTTGCATCATTAAATAATACAAACGTACCATAACACTCCTGAAATGACCTTAAATCTGTCAGAAATGAGAAAATACCCAAATATTTTTGGAAGGATAGCATGAGGTAACTTTAGTATACCACAGTACTATTCTCATAATTCCATTAAGGGATATACAAACCATAGAGAAAGGACACAGCAAATCGCATGAACTCCAAGAAAAGGAGTGAGACCGGGTGCGTCGACAGGGTACGTGTCTCCTGCTGTGCATGCATCCCGTCGTGCGACTTCAGACATGTCCAGTAACAACTTGTCATCATCAGGAATAAGACAAAACCAATAAAATTTCAGATAAGACGACGAAACTGGATTTATACGATCTAAGACAAAGTAAACATGTCTCCAGTAAGTTGAGACACATACAGATAATCCAAATCGGTCAACCAATTCGCGATGGCGACCGTAATAAAACTTGTGAAGTGCTGATTTCAGCCGATCTTCCTCATAACCTTGTAGGAGTATATAGTTTTCTTGTTAATAGTATGCCCCTGGAAGTGAAGTCCTCATAATGAGAATACGCTCTTAGCATAACGTATTCACTGAGATACCGCCATATGCAGGGGCCGAGGGTATGCTACTACTCATGAATGGGAATTACTGGGATATTGATAGATATAAATTTGAAATGTAAATGAATTTGATTTAGTTCATTTCATAAAGATATGTCGTAAAAAGGGGTGACTGAAAGTGTCATTTTCAATGCAATAATAGTGAAAATTTATCTCAGAAACAATGGTTAACAAGAATGATTCTTAAAAAATAATTGTCATTTTTGTTGTCATTATATAGTAACGTGTTCATGAGCAAAATTAATGAAATGTGGTCAACATTTCCTAATATGGTTGGTTCTTACAGAGAATAGATATTAATTTGCTAACGGGTCTGTAATTTACTGCCTTAAGTCCATCACTTTTTAAATAATGGCTTTACTTAAGTTATTTTTAATTTATCAGGAACAGTACCTTCAGATATAGATTAATTTATTAAAAAGGTATTCAGGACTGTAAGAACAGCAGCTGCATACTTTAGGAATCTTGCAGCAATGCCATCTAATCCGTACGTTTCGATATATTTAAACTGCACGATTCATTGTATACAAAATCATCAGTAACATGTTTCAAAGTAAATGTAAAATCTTTCTTTTTTCTTTTACATTAATTCCTGCCGAAGGTCGGGGGTTCTCACCGGGTAGTCCGGCTTCCTCCCCCAATAAAAACTGAATGCCACGATATAGCTTGAAATTGCTGAAAATGGCGTAAAAACACCATTCAAACAACCAATCAATCTTTGCACATTAAAGTTTTTTACAATGCTTGAAATTGGTTTATATAAACGTGTCTCATTTTGGAGTTTGTCTATCAAGTTTGAGGCTACAGAAGTGAAAAAAACTATTAAAATGATTTGATATGGTTATGCCATCATGACAGATTTTCCCATTTATAGGTGGGACAGTGTTAGGATCAGATTATACGATCTAAGACAATAAGTTTTTTAATATCCAAGTGTTTTCAAGTTACTCAGAGTTTTTTATGATTATTTTTATTTTCTTTAATTTGATTATTAAAATTTATGAAAAATAGGTATATTCATGTTTTATTAAATTAAGCACCAATGGCAGAGAATTATGTGTGGTAAAAAAGAAAAAGTTTCCTAAACTTTGTATTCTGTATTGTTTCAGCTTAGTGTAAGGGGCTTTTATCACTCAAAATGGTTATTAGAAATAAAAAAAATACATTAAATGAGTGTGGATTAGATCATGTGTGGAAGACGCAGAATATTGAAAAATCAGATCATGTTTGTAAAACTGTTAAACAAATGCTTAAGTGATCATTTTGTACAAAACTAGCATGACAATGTTATGAACTCTGCCAAGTGTCTTAATTATAAAATATACAAATCTGTTTTTGGTTTTGAAAAATATCTTACTATATTGCCAACTGATCTAAGATTTCATGTTTGTAAATTTCGTTGTGTAAGCAATAGATTGTCTATTGAAACTGGTAGATTTTTCAATACAGATAGATCAGAAAGGTATTGTAACCTATGTGATAATAATGAACTTGGTGATGAATTTCATTATTTGTTCAAATGTACTTTCTTTAATACTGTAAGAGCAAAAGTTTTGCCAAGAGATTTATATACAAAACCAAATGTTCTTTCCCTAGAAGAGTTGATGTGTAATACTGATTTATACAAGCTCATTGGTTAAGCAAAGTTCTGTAAACTGTCATGAAAGCTTTTAACACTTGATACTCCAAATCACTACAAATATTACCTATTGCTACATTATATTGTGAAACTTTCATTCATACATACATTGTAAATATGGTCACACTATACATATTTTTGTTTGTTAATTATGCAAACATACCCAATGTGGGGCTTTAGTGAAATAAAAAAGTCTCAAAGTCTCAAGTCTCAAGTCTTATTTCCATAAATTGAAACAAATGTCTTAATCAGAAAAAAAAACGACCAGAATTAATTATAAACCGCTTTTATGAAAAACGTTAAATCTGGAAGAAAAACAAACGTAAAAGTAATTGAAAGTTCATGTGATTATACCGCAAATGTCAAGAACATACGTTAAGCAGGTGCCGATATGAATGGTAGACGACAGAAAAATTGACAAGATTCAGCACACGACATAAATTATTTATTATTGTTTGTTTGAAATCGGGGTTAAAAGGTAGTTTGTAACATACACTCTTCATAAATTAGAATCCTCCCACCACGAAAATAAACATACAATGTATGTTATCGGATCATCAAAGTGTGGGTCTAGCGTATAACACTTTCACTTCGAGTTAATCGGAGTTCAAATTAACGGCATAGTTGTATAGACAGTTCTGAAACTAAATAACTGGTCTAGCATAGCACAGTTTATCTCAAGAACAGCAGCAGCACAATATAAAATATTGAAATTGAGAACTAATTGTTCTGATCAAATCCCGGGTAGGGGGTGAGTGGGCACCTCCTATATTAGTAATGGTAGGGGTGTTCCGACAATCGGGATCCAGTTTTTGATCCCCTGTCTGTCATGGGGTATGCAGTTTCTGAAAAGGATTATTCTGTGATGGGGTAAAATGAACAGTAGTATGTCAAGGGGTCACAATTTTTGCACAGTTTCATGCTAAATGGCAACATTACTTCCTCTTTGCAAGCTAATCGTGAGTCTAAGGAGCAAATATTTGATGACGATCAAACATGGGGTTCACGTTTAATTGCAAATTCAGTCTGTAAAAGGGTCGGTGTTTAGCACCCCCGGAAGAACAACCCCACCATTTTGTATGACAGGTGCCCCCTCCGGAATCAAATTGTACAGTCGTGCAGCTAATTCTTAATCCCATGTAACGTAAACATAAAAGTCTTCATTATCTATAATAATACTAATCGTTGGTGAAGCTCAAGTGACCCATAGTTTGCAAATAAGTTTAGTAAATACAAACGAGGTATGAATTCTGATTTGAAGTCGTCCCGAATGGCACAAATTACTGTCGATTTCAATTGAAAAAATGACGAATTCCAAAATAAACCATCCATAACATCCTTTCATATCCATTTGGGCCTGCTGTTAATCTGCAATCGTTGATTACCACATCCAATGATGGCAGCTGGAAGAATAAATAAACTCGAGGCAGTACCCTGGCTACATGATCCAGATAAATATATAAGCAATATAAGGAGTGGGAGGGAGGGTGAAAATTTTCGTGTGGCTGCTTGTAGAATTCAATTTCTTGATGTCGTTTCTTTGTTAATTTCCATAGGGGGTACCTATATGTGAAATTATATTACAGAAAAACAATACTAATTAGCTAAGAAGTAAACGTGTCTGGCCAAAGTAAAAGACTACCCAATTCACTTAAAGTAATAAAATTAGTGGTCGCATTGCTTTTCTGGTTGAAAAATAAGGTCCAAAAAGGGGGAGGCAGAAATTGAGAAAAATTCCGGGGGGCCCTCTCTTAATTTTAGAATTTCATTAAGCTTGAAGTCAGATCTTTTTATCGTGAATGTTTCAAAGAAAGAAAGACTCTTGTTTAAAACAGTTTACAATTTTAATCAATATTGACCAATCAGGAGCTACCCTGGCATTCATTACTGTATTCCATATTTGCACCCAGTATTTAGTACATTGTAACCTGATAACTGCTTGCTGTTGAGGAGGCAATCACATGACTAAGACTGATCAGAGTTTCATCAGTGTTTTGGATGGAGTGACAAATACCTATTACCTCCCTTTTATATGTACATGTAGTTGCACTTTCATTATAATTGATTATCAGGTATAACTGAAAATCTGGATTAATGAAAGATGTCTAGGAATTAAATTAAATTCAAATCATAATAATACACTATTTATTAAACTGATAATGTGATATACACTATGCCCGATATTGCATTATCCAATTTATCATTAATTCTAGCGATATTGGAAGAAGTCGGCCGCAACATAAATTTTTTGTCAGGACCTGCATGACTATTCTGACGGCCTATGTAAAACATTTCCTGGTTCACCAGTGTCCCTCTGGTAATCAGAGATGGCAAATGCCTCTCTATGTATATCCTTCATGTATTACAGAGTTAGCGAGATCCTAACTTCACCCGTTTGTCCTTATTTGACCTGACCCCTGGGTTATCCAAGGTGAGCAACATTCCCGTTTGGCATCAAAAGTATTGTGGGTTCCTCGAGTAAACGATTTCGAGAGGTAAACCAAGAACATACAAATTTACATTTCATTTACTTTAATTACCACCTTCTCTCCTAGGTAACATAAAGTGCCTAAAACCTGAGCCAGGCTGAACATTAGATTTTTTATCGATCTTCCAGGATCCCGCCACCTGAGTGTTCTATAACCACCTCAGCTCCATAAAAAATAGTGGTATATAAAAAAGTATTAACCATAGCATGGAATAACTATTGCATAAAAGATATTTTAAATACTGCGTACAGTAAGGCAAAACTACATGTATATCTATTGATTGCATCAATGTGGAAATATTTTCCTGGTACCAAGTTATTTGTGAAGACCGCATTGCCAATTTGACAAATAAACACTATTATAACGAAAAAGTTAAAAATCCTTAACAGAGATAGTTTGGTGGCGGATCGCACAGCCCTCCTGTCGCAAGACAATGCTCCTTCAAGCACGATTTATTCTTATTCGAATTCTTTCAATTTTAATTTGTGAATGTGCACCATGCAAGCAACAGTTTCTAAAATATCGGACCATATCAGCTGTGTTTGTGGCAGCAAGATCCGAAGGCGCTAAAATGAGCATTCAGTGCTTGACATTAGTTCCACCATTTTTGTGTTGGTTACATTTTTCAATCCCAGATGAAGTACCAAGTAATTTGGAGCACTCATTGCTTTAAGTTTCTTCTCCACAACGTCATACAGTTCCTTCCACTTCAGGCCAGATGCTTCGAACCACTTCAAGGTGACGTGTCTGTTTTGAAGTTCCAAGGAACGCCCCTCCCCCCCCCGTCTGGGGCTTGCAGAAATTCCCGCCCAGTACACAATAGAAGTATAACTTCATTAAGTTCATTAATGAATTCATTATGTTTGAAAATTTTTCAGTAACGCTTGATTAACAAATAATATATTAAAAAATATCGGATATATTTGTTATATGCGTTTGACCTCCATCTTCCCCAAAGTGTTATTTTATTATCCAGAATTCCCCTGCTGGCAGCCTCCGTGGCCGCCCCACGAACGATTTTCACATTTTCTTTTTTAACAGGCAGGAAAACTGATATCAAGTCAAAGGTGAGCCATTATAATGAATGAAAAGCTGTGAATAGGATGCACTGGTGGCGTGTTAACATACGAATTAGATTATTTTGAAATGCTGATAGTCTAACCCCGTTGATCATTCTTTGATTCTCTGATGCATAACCTAAGTTTTTTGTTATCCTTCGATATTCTTACGTCACCTGTTTTGAGGACCCTTCTCGAATGTCGAATCTGTTAGCAGCTGCAAATTTTCCTACCCTCCAAAATGCGTAAAAAGCGACAGTGAAGGCTGACCTAAACAGTATACTTTCATAATTTGGCGAAATTATTTGCGGTAAGTCTGCAAATAATCTGCAAAGCAACTGAAAGGTTATTGGTGATCGATACTGAGGACCATTAATCAGAAAATTGACCGAGAATGGGCGTCCCTGCGCCTAGAAGGAGGATTGATTCCCACATGTGAAATAACGGCTGATCGAAAACAGAAGTACATATGCACGGAAAAAGGAAACGATGCAATACCTTATCTGGTCCATTTTATGGTCGTGTTTGATACATATAGATTTCAAACATTTACCTTGTATCAAAGGCATATTTCAGCTGTTGTACACCTGTGTACATATAAGTTGCTTTAACATTTTTCCATCTTAAATGTTATAATTGCATGTTATATTGTATTACACGATGTATCAAGCAACTAATACGGAAACATTACATCTATATATTTAGCAGTCGTCGTATCAACGTCAACAAGCTACTGATGAAACAGCGAATCTTTGTTGGCAAAAAGTCAGAATGGTTGCTCTGGAGTTATAAACTTGTTGACCCGAAATTACAGTCGTTATATGTGTAGGATCTCCCGCAAAGATAATGAAATAAAGGTTTACAATCTTGATATCCAGAAATGAAGTATGAAGAACACTTTTCAGCCTGTTTTAAAATATTATGGAGTTACATGTAATGCGAAGATATCTGACTTGTTTCGGTTCTCTGTGCTCCTTAGCTCGATCACAAATGCTTGGCGATTTATATATTAAAATTTTATTAGCAAGTGTTAACGTCAATTGTTAGACAAAAATAAACATTTTATTGTGATATTTTTTACCCTTTACCTCGCGGATTCGGTAGACATCTGATAGAAATAGAAATACAACCCCTCTGCAAGGGTCGTCAGCCGTCCTTTGGAAGAGGACTAGTCCAAGATCCCGCGTCGGAAGTGCTACGCTCTCTGTATGTTAAAAAAAAACTTGTAAAAATCTCTACACGAGTGTTCCGTTTTTGGCCAGTTACAAAGTTACATGTACCGCCGTTGCCAACATTTCAACCACCCAATCATTATGAAATGAAGAATCTTGTACCGGACTTTCCAGTTGTTATTCCTTTAAAGTTTCAAAGCATTTGGTCTTGTAGTTTCAGAAGAGAAGATTTTTGAAAATTGGCCCAGTCACGTATATTTTCCATTAATTTTATGCTGTACTAACAAAATGAAAAAAACCTGTTGTATTGATATCATTTAGAATTGTAAAAAGAACTATAAAAGTGTTTAAAATGGACCTGTAAAATTGTGAATGTATTTATCTACTGAGCCATCATTTATACCGTTTGAAGGAAATAACTTAGGATATTTAGAACAGCATAATCAATACAAAAATGTATTTCTCTTGAAAACTACATGTATATTTTAATACCAACTGTCGACGTGATGATTTTAAGTATCGCGTTGCCTTAATCAACGTATTACTGTCTTACGTAAATTACAATGTGTTCCCGTCCAACCAGACCAGCAAGTACAGTTTCCATTCTCATGATCGCAATCGCCATTCTTACATTCGCACTGTTTTTGACAGTCGACATCATAATATTGTACCGATAATTTCAGCGGAAATGTACTTCCTTATATTGACAAAACAGCAGTCTGTCAAGGAAATCATAAGATGTACATTTCAGCAAGAGTATTTGTTTTTATTTATTTAAAATGAACGGTCCAATCTCAACAAATGTGTATAGTGTTAAAATCTTTTCCGTACCCTGTTGTTCACCTTTGAAAGTCAAACGGAATCGCATAAATAGAACAATAAAAACAATATGCAGGAAATGTAATATTTTAGTAAAAGGCATAACCTGAATGAGACAGGCTTGCATGTCTACTTCCAAACAAAAAAATGTAGCTTAAATCGTGAAACCTGTTTTCCTACATGACAGTGAATGCGAATAAGGTCATTTTGTATATTAATAAGAAGCACATTCGTGAGTCGTATTATGGCCGATGGAAAAGCAGTATTACATAGCAATTCATTATTATTTACATGTACTCTCATTACAGTATTTTCCACTCCATCCTGGAAAACATTTACAAATACCAGAAACATGGTCACAGTCGCCGTTGATACATGCACATGATTGCAGACATTCGTACCCATAATATCCAACTTCACAAGCTGCAAATGGTGGAAGAAAAATTGGTAAATATTGTAAAAATGCAATATAAAATTATGTTAGGAACAGCGCCATTAAAATGGTTTTCACAAGGCATCATACAAATATTTGAAATTGGTTCAGTAATTATATTTTTTTGCTGAGACATTGAATTTATCTCAAATAGCCCACTTGCCTATTTCAATTCCGCCCAAAATCCAAGATCGATCTGTATTTAGATTGAGATTAGTACAAGAAAGATCATGAGGGTTCCGATTAAGGCAAACCGGACATTATTCGGTCATTATCGTGTCAGCCTTTAGAAAAGTTGATGCTAATTAGTCGGATTCCATACGTATTTCAGATTTTTTAATTACGTTTTTTATTTTTTGATACAATATCATCAAACAAACATCATGCAGGTATTAAACATCAGTTGTGTGTCATTACTTTAGAAATCCATAACCAAAATTTACGTCTTTTTCGTTGCTCTATACACAACCACCAGGGGTAACAGATTCATAAAATTTCTAATTACCAAAAGCAAACAAAGAAACCAGCAATTCGCAAATGGTATATTTCACTGACATGTAAATTTAGTTTACTTAAATACTGACTCTTAAGCAAATTAGATGCAACGCCATTTCTTAGTTAAATGGCGATTAAATATGTGGATGAAATACTTGATTTAAGAATATATTGAAATAATAGCGGACAGCTGTTTCGGTAATTTACTTATCAATACAGTATTATTTCTCCTTTTGATTGCACATGACGAGGATAACGACAATGCCCCAGTCACGTATATTTTACATTAATTACCTATAAATTGTGAATGTATTTACCTACTGAGCCATCGTTCATACTTTTTGAATGAAATAACTTATGATACTTAGTACAGCATAATCAATGCAAAAATGTATTTCCCTTGAAAGCTACAAGTACATTACAGCGTCAACTATAACTGTCCACGAGATAATTTTTAGTATCGCTTTGCCTTCATCAACGTATTACTGTCTTACGTAAATTACAACGTTTTCCCGTCCAACCGGACCAGCAAGTACAGTTTCCCGTCTAATGATCGCAATCGCCATTCTGACATTCGCACTGTTGTTGACAGTCGACACCATAATATCCGTTACTGCATACGTAACAAAAATATAAAACCAAATTGTTATTATCACAGTAATTACATAGGCTTTATTTTAATTGTTATTTACGATTCTTAACGTATATTTGAAAACTTTAACTATTCTGTATTAAAGTAAATACAGAATAAATGTTTCGAGTTTTATGGATAATACATTAAAATGTGCTGACATAAACATAAATATTTGAAATATATAATATATTCATATTATTATATGAAAATATTGCGTCCATGGATGATCTTGACCTAAAATGTAACAGAGCAGAGGTAACTTATGTAAGAATTACCTCCCTTTCCGGCTTGTATATTGTACATAATTTCAGCGGAAATGTACATCCTTAATGTCCAAACAGTAATCTGTCAAGAAAACCACAAGATGTACATTTCCATAAGATTATTTTTTAATTTATTTAAAATGAATGTTGTTGAAATTATGAGATCTCCGGCATTTCCAACTTTAGAACTGATTTTTTTACTCTATTCATTTATGCAGTTTTCAAGGGGTACATGTCCTTGCGATCAATAACATAAGAAATAACGCTTTCTAATACTTTCGTTCCAGTTTTTTTTCCCGGTCCATCCTGGAAAACAGGTACATTTTCCTGACACATGATCACAGTCACCATTTTCACATATACATCTTTGCATACACCAAAAAGGCCATGGTCACATGCTAAAAGGAAAGAAAGTAAATTTATTTTTATTGGTTTCCCTCTGTAAATGGAAAAGATAACATGTCTTTCCGTCAGTCTTTTGCCAAGAGATAAAAAGGAATTGGTGTTAATTTGTATTTATCAACAGAGCTAAAAGAATTTCTGTTTCATATGTATAAAATTTTGATTTATTCCATAAATATTTGTATCAACATGCAGCAAAAATCAAAGAAATCGTTGAGATACAGTAACTAATAAAATCATTCATACTCACCAGTATTACAACAGAGTCCTGTCCAACCTCTCAAACATTAACAGTAACCATTTCCGAACACGCCACTATTAAAACAAATCTGGTTACAACTTGACACCTGCCAAATATCACTTTGTGATATGTGACATCTACTGTTGATGCAATAATTATAGCTGAACCTATTTGGACAGCAAACGATACGCTGCCGTCTTCTGTCTCCTCCGCCACACGATCGTGAACAGCCATCCCATTTTAGCCAAGGTCCAAAACTGCACACTTTACAACTTTTTCCAAATCGTTGTAGTGCTATTACGGTCAATAAACCAACAAGTAACCCTTCGGCACGCATTTTAACTTGAATGAAAATAGTTATAAATCATGGCTAAAATGGTAGATGCATTTGACAAGAAACTTTTTATACTTTTCAATTTTGGAACAACTGCATATTGTTTTCTATTGTTTTGCGGATATGACTCAAATAAATATTTAATTTTGAAAATTTTCGTTATCAAATGAAAATTTAAGAGAATGGAAATTGTCATAATTAGGTGAGTATCTATTTCCTTTTGAAAGTAACACCTCTTAAAAATCCAATTTAATATTTTAACTTTTGTTCCAAAAATAAATGTAAAATCGAAATTTGATATGAATTAAGTTTTCATCTGAGGAAACTATTGTTTTCGCATTAATTAATAAAGTTTGTGTCTAGAATATTTCATTTCGGATAAATCTTGTTGATCACTGTCGTAACACTAGCTTGTAACTGAAAATCACAGATATCAATTTTACTGCATACGAAGCTCTTTTCTGGATTAACCTTCATCAGATACGCTCATGGCAAAAAGTTTGGAAAGCTAAAAAATATGAAAACATTGTGAGCACAAAAATCAAAATAGGCCTAAAGAGAATAGCCAAAATCTGGGTTAAGATCAAATTTGCCTAAGGGAGTTGAAACCTTACTTTTAACAAATTTATAAAATTTATACACTGTAAATTTTGAACACCATGTGTCTAATTAATCATGTCAGTATCGAATAAGGAGTAACAAAGAAATTTGTGTTGAGGATTTGCTTTGCTTGATTTACTTCATATTTGCGTTTTCATCCATATTCTTTGTTTTCTAATCCATACTTTCATTCAATTTAGTATTCATTTTTCATCTCTTTTTGCGTTTTTGTAGTCCTAGTTATGCGTTGCTGCACATAAAGATGGCACCACTCTTCTTCTCCACAATTGTTTGCCTTGTGTTTTCTTCTCTGTTTGTTATTTCTTTAATTTCACTTTCTGCAGTTCTTCTTCATGTCGTTTTTCGGTTTTCCTCTTTTATCTCCTCAGTTTTGAATCGAAATTCATCTCAAGGATATACTGTTTAAGCTTCTAATCCACTTTCATCTAGTATGTATCTTTTTTCCATCTTTGATATCCCTTTGCAGAGTCGTTTACTATTGTTGTGCCGACATATTTTCGCAGATGCTACTTTAGGTTTTAGGAAATGAAAAAAAGTTACTAATTATTATCATTTGATAACTGTTTTCGGATTTTCCTACAATCTTCTCCATATAGCAGTGTTGATTTGATATTACACACTGTGAAAAGTCTTCTACCACCCTATGTTTTCATTATCTAGCTTTTTATTTTGTGTTTAACTAAGTTTTTTCATTGATGGTGATAATTTTCATTTCTTTACAACTTTTAAGCCAGTTTTTTGGAATGCTTAATTTCACTCACATGTGTTTAATATTAATACAGGATAGGCATTAATCATCCGCGAAAAATTAGTTTAGAATCCTTTTTATTCCAGCGTTATCTATTTCAAACAGCAGATATCATGCACTTATTGATGACTATTAAGAAGAGAAAAAGAGGGATCAAATATATTTGTCTTCGAGTAGTCATTCTTTAAGTTGTCTGTTATGTAGCACGCTATATTAATTTATAATTTTCCTGAGAGGTCTTACGTTATCTTATGACATTTCGCATGTTCGTTTCTAAAACACGTACAACGCCGCCAAATGCACCCTCAAAGTTAATAAAATTTTATAGTTTACCGTTATTGACTGGGTGGAGGACATGAACTATCATAGGCTGAAGGCTATGTAATTACCTAACATAAATTCTTAAATTCTTGCATGATAGAATTAAGTATTTTATCTGTCAGTAATGGTATTCTGAAACATAATACATAGCCTTTTGCATTGGGAAAAAAGTTACTATAAAGATGAAAACTCACTGGTTAATTTAAGTTCAAGTTGGTTTTTTTTTTGTCAATTTTCAGAAAATACTGGCAGCCTTGAAATGTTCATTGTATGTCCGTGTATAGAAAATACAGTTCTGGAAATACTAAGACATGAATAAAGAAAGAGTTTATTCTTGAAATAAATAAATACCT
>JAOXYJ010010271.1:0-12801 GCA_028566555.1 Lithophaga nigra
GCCATCATGGAATTCAGATCGGCACCTGGAACTTGGTCAAGGTCTATCCAATGAATATTTATACACAGTTTCTGTTCAACTGTCTCAGTGGTTTTCAAGATTTTTAAGTGTATTTCCCATCGCGGTCCAATGTTAAACTATGTCCCGCAGTGGCAGCCATCTTGGATTTCAAATCAACTTAAAAAAACACAACTTGGTAAAGGACTATCTAATGATAATTCATGCAGTTTCGGTTCTATGTCTCTGTCTATGGTTTCCAAGAAGAAAATCTTTCTGTGTATTTCCCATAGGGTCCAATGTAATACTATGTCCTGCGATGGTGACCATCTTGGAATTCTGATCGGCATCAAGAACACATTCGTTTCCAAGAAGATCTTCAAGTGTATTTCCCATAGGGTCCAATGTTCAAGTATGTTCCGTAGTGGTCGCCATCTTGGGATTCCAATCAGCACCAAAAACCAGTTTTTGTAAAGGACCTTCCAATGAACATTTATGGATATGTTTAGCTTCAACTGTCATTGTCATTTCCAAGAAGTTCTTGAAGTATATATCCCATATGGTTGAATGTTAAACTCTGACCTGCTGTGGTGGCCATCTTGGATTTCCAATTTGAATTGGCACCAAAAACACAATCTTGGTAGAGGACCACCCAAGGATCATTCTCACCATGAAACAATTCTTTCAGACTAGATGAGCTAACAAACAAATCCTACCATCTAACAGTAATTATTCAACAAAATTATATATCTTTCAGCATTAAGTGCATTTCAAATACCCCCATTTTTCAAACTAATTTCTTACATCAAGGCCAGTCAAGGTCTGTTGGCCTGTGGAACCATAGTTCCAGCTTCTGTAATGAACACAGTAGAACAAATAATACATAATACTGAACAATTATGCACTGAAGAGTTCTAAAATTTTACGTGAAATGAGTCTGGTAGTTGGGGCAAATTGTGTAATCAAACATGAGGATAATGAACAAGGACCGACCCTGACAGTATGGTAGCACAATATTATCTAAGTTAACAAAACAATGAGTATGGTAGCAGAATATTCTAAGTTAAAAAAACAATGTCCACAACTGTGGAAATAAAGTCATGCAAATAGCTTACTTGGTCCTTAATGTAGAGAAAAATCAACATCAAAAATATTTCAGTTCTGATAAACTAAGAAATTCTTTCAATGCTGTTGGCAACATCATTTGATTAAGTTTTTCCAGAAATTTTGGTTTAAGTAGACTACGTATACAAATTCTACATTGTTGTTGAAGATATACTGGTCGGACATCAAAATTAAAACTTTCTGCCGTGTGATAATATTGATTTATTGTGTATGTTTGATAGATAGCTTCCTTATGGAACTTTGCCCCCGCTAAAATCAACATTTTTGTAATCTCCAAATGGTTCTGAATTAATGACTGAATCAGAGGAGACACACTTGTACCATTCACCCATCCTGTTAAATTGACATTACAGTTGTGATGAAGCAGAATTTTTACACATGATGCATTGTTTTTCAGTACAGCATGCAACAGTGGAGTTTTGTACATATAATCTTGTGCATCAACATTAGCACCTGATTCAAGCAACAGTGTTGCCATATGATTATCTCCCCTGATTACAGCTGCATGGAGTGGTGTCTGTCGCCTTTTGATTGACGCACAATTAACATTACCGCCAGCTTCAATTAAAATGTTTAATACATTAATATTTGGTGAAAACATGGTGGCCCACAAAATTGGAGTGAAGCCACCCCACACTTCTGCATTTGGGTTCGCACCACTTTGTAACAAATTATTAATGACATCTATGTTGCCATAGCGACTTGCCCAACACAAGGCAGAATCTAAAGCAACTTGGTCACATCCAATGTCCAGTATGGATTTAACCACAGAATTGTCTCCACTCTGAATAGCTAATATCAAGTCTGCATGAAGATCAGGATTATGCATCTCCGATTTATCTGTTTCCAGTCTGTCCTAAACCATAGCATTCCTTTTCAAGAAAATATGACCTTTCTGCAAAGAGACAAATCAAGTTCAGAACTTATTATTAAAATACTGAAAGATATGAGACAGTACCAATGTTTAGGTAAAATACTGCTGACTAAGGCTGTGGCTTGTTTCTGAAATTTACAATTTTAATGTGTAGTAGGATTTGGCTTTTGAGGCCTTTTTATTTTTCCTGTGTTTGATTAAGAACTTTCAACGTTACAATGGGGTGTTGTTTTTGTATTTCACTAACACTATTATTGGTAAAAAACTAAACCTGACTTAAGCACCTTTTCGAGGGTGTTGAGAATAACTTTTTTTTTTTAAATATTACAATTTGTTATACTTTATGCAAATTTCTGTAATTATTGTTGATAACAAGATGTTGCACACTCATCGTGCTAAGAATATCCCCACTTGTTCATTTGTTGTCAATTATAAGTTGTGCGGTAAACAGAAAGTAGATGTGTGGTAAACCTGAAAAGGGGAGACAAGGTACAAGTCACTATGCCAATGCCATATACCAAATATAAAATCATTTCTTCAAGTAGAAGCTGAGAAATCTGTAACGAAAGTTTGAACGGACTAACGGACTAACGGACAAGGTGATTGCAATATAGCCCACACTCTACGAGTGGGGGTATAATAAGCGAAAAATCACTATCCTTAATAGATGCTGCATTTGTGATGTACAGCTATTTTCGAATCGCCGATATCACCTGAAGCAACACTGCCTTCAGTTTTTAAAATCAGTACAAAGATAATACATCTAAGGTTTTAAAATTTCTGTGACTTTACAGTTACATTAAAATATTCATCTTCTACACCGGGTCATTGCATGAATATAATGTTACCATGAAAATAAAGTGATGACCATATTTAACATTTTGCTGTATAACATGAAGCGTTTAATACCAAACTGAAAATTCTAAAAATTGTATACTTCAAAAATTGACAGATTATAAGGGATTAAACGAACGTATTAACCGAAAGAATGGTTTTTGCTTTAAACGTTTTTCCCCTATGCATTGAATTATCAAGGTTATTAGCTCATCAAGGGCCATGTGAGCTATTGCAATAACTGGACGTTTGTCGTCGTCGACATCCGGCGTTAGCTTTTCGCATTTTAATATTCTCCTTAGAAAGGAACCAAACTTAGCAGGAATGTGCATTGGTAAGTCCTCTTTAACAACATTGTTTTTCGTTTGGATCGAAAATTTAACACTGCAGTAGGTCCAATAATGTATTTTGATTGTCTGAAATTTCAAAGATCTTGTTAGAAACTACACGGTCGATGGAATTGTTTTATAGTGTAAATGATCCTTGGGTGGTCCCCGACCAAAATTGGGTTTTTGGTGTCGATCCAAATCCAAGACGGTCGCCATCGCAGGACAAAGATTAATATTGGTTCATTGGAAGGTCCTCAACCAAATCCATTTTTTGATGCCGTTTGGAATTTCAAGACGGCCGCCACTGTGAAACATAATTTAACATTGGACCCTACGCGAAATACACTTGACGGATCTTCTTGGAAAAATATGACAGTTGAAGCTAACATGTGCATGAATGTTCATTGAAAAATCCTTTACCAAAACTTTTTTGATGCCGACCGGAATTGCAAGATGACCGCCATCGTGGAACATAGTTTAACATTACAATAAATGGAAAATACACTTTAAGCTCTTCTTCTTGGAAACTATTGTGACAGCTGAAGGGAAATACATCAATAAATATTCATTGAAAGGTCCTTCATCAGAAATATGTTTTTGATGCCAACCGGAATTCCCAGATGGTCTTCAACATGAACAAAGTTTAACATTAGACACTAGGAAAATACACGTACTCTTCTTTTAATCGAGTACTTCAGTTTAAGTTTAACATGTCCATAAATGTCCATTAGAAGATTCTTGACCAGTAATATATTTTTGATGCTAATCGATATTCCAAGATGGCCGCCGCCTTAGAATATAGTTTAACGTTAGATCCTAAGTTAAATACACTTCTTCCTGGTAATGACTAAAAGAGTTAAAAGCGATCATGTCCAAAAATGGTAATATGAGGATACTTTACCGCAACTGTGTTTTGGGGGCAGATAGAAAATTACATCGTGGAACATACTTTAACACTGGGTCCTATCAGAAATTCTCTTGAAGGTCTTCTTCTTGGAAATGACTTAGAGTTATTCGGTTTAGAACCAGGTGAGCAATACAGGCCCAGGTGAGCTTCTAGTTTAAAACGGTTTTCTTTGATTGTTACAAGTTTTGAAGTAAGCTAATCTCATTTCAATTTTCTGCTTCAATCACAGAGCCAAATGGAACCAAACTTGGCAGAAATTTGTATTGGAAGGTCTTGTATGAAAGTTATGTTTTTCGTTCCGATCAAAAAGTCAATGTGCCGGCCAGGGCCAATAATATGTTTTGTTTGCTGAAATCTCAAAGATCTCGTAATAAACTACACAGCGGATGGAATTGTTTTATAGTGTGAATGATCCTTGGGTGGCGCTACACCACAATTTTGTTTCTGGTGCCCATCTGAAATTCAAGATGACCGCCAACACTGGAAAAATTTAACACTGGTTCTTTGGGAAATCCATTTGAAGATCTTTTTCTTGGAAGCGACTATGACACTTGAAACTTTACATATCCATAAATGAAAATCGGAAAGTCTTTTATCAAACCTGTGTTTTGATGGCGATTGGAATTGCAAGATGGCCGCAACCGTTGAACATAGTTCACCATTGGATCCTATATACACTTGAAGATTTTCTTTTTGGAAACTAATGAGACAGTTGAAGCGAAAAGTGTCCATAAATTATCTTTGGATGGTTTTCTACCAAAATCCTGTTTTTTGTGTCAGTTGGAAATACAAGATGGACACCATCATGGAACATGGTTTAACACTTGACCCTATGGAAAATTCAATTGTTTGGGAAGGACTAAGAGAGTTGAAGTGAAACATGTTTTTGAATGATAATTTAAAAGTCCTGTATCAAAATCAAGTTTTTGGTGCCAATCGGAATTTCAAGATGGCTGCCACAGTGGAATATAGTTGAAAATTGGTATGGGAAAAACATTTGAAGATTGTCTTCTTGGAAACAACGAAGACAGTTGAAGCAAAACATTTCATTGAATGATCATGGAGAAGTCTTTTACCAACTCATGTTTTTTTGTTTTTGGTGCTGATTGAAATTCTAAGATGTCCGCTACCCTGGAACATTATTTAACATTGGCCCCTTAGGAAAATGCATTTGAGGATCATATTCTTGGACTACGACAGCTGAAACTAATCATGCCCATAAAGATTTATTGCAAGACCCTTTACCAAATACAAGATGGCCTCGATGGTGGAAAATATTTTGACAAGTATGCCTATTGGAAGGTTTTCTTCAAGGGAAAAACTAATAACTGTAGAAGCAAAATGTTCGCGAGTCTTTACCAAAATCACATTTTTGATGCCTATCCGAAATCCACGGTGGTCCCAATGGGAAATTACATTTGTAGATCGTATTCTTTGAAACAACTAAGCATTTGGAGTTTTACATATCCATAAATCATCAATGAAAGCTCCTTTACACAGGTTAAACATAGAACTTTTTGGGAAATGCAATTGAAGGTGTTCTAATCGGAGACTATTAAGACACTTGAAGCAAAACAAGTCCATGAATGATCATTTGTAGTTCCTTTTCCATAACTGTTTTTGTTCTTATCGGAAACCTAAGATAGTAATTAACTGAAGTTATCTTGAAGTTGTATATACTTCCACTAAATTTACTCTAATCTATGGATTAAAGATGAAAATACTAAGACTTTAATTAATTTCGATAAACTGCAGTAATCTAGTAGTTTAATTGTCTACCAAGACTACGTACCTAGATTAAAATCTTAATTTTAGACCAATCAAGTATTAGTTTTCACATAAATAAACTTGAAATTTAATGCGCCAACTAAGTTAATTTAAAGAAAAGTAAACCAAAAATAAAGTTTATGCAAGTTTAATTTTTCGTAAATTACGTGTGATAGTTTTCCATGTGAGAAGAAGTGTTATAATCCGTTTAATGCCTTATGAAACTGAACTTTAAATGAAATTTGGTTGCATTTAATTCAAGTTATTATTCATAGTAAATAAATTTAAGATTCAATTAAGCTGTGAATTAACCCTAACATTATTTAGACATTAAATTTGTTTAAACTTCCGAATTTCATGTCTTCATTAAACTAACAATAAACTTGAATTAAATGTTCAGTTTATTGTCAACATAAACTTTCAGTATTTTTTTTAATTAAGAATTTAATTATGACTTACTTTACACTTAATGAAACATTAAATGAACACTTCCATGCAGTGTTATTTTGATTGCATTTATATATACTTCGTTTTTTTTTAATGTTTATATTAAATATATAATATTTACAACAAAATTTCTCGCTCTAACCCGTCAGAGAGACGTCCATCTCAGCTCCGTATGACCGACACATGGTTCAGACGATATTTACAATCTGGATGTTTAACTGAATATTATCTGCGTGTCACAAGGGGCGTCTTGTGAACTGCGGTTCTTGAATAGGACGTTGTTTTTACTTTTTTTCACTTTGTTTCATTAGAAAAGTTTAAGTTTCGTGTGGTTATCTGGATCTTTTTACATTATTTCAAGGAACATTTTCTGTTTTAGTTTGGATATTTGTAAAAAAAAATCAAACATGTGATTATTTTTCTTGGATTAAAAGTACAAATTGATTTATGACTCTATGACGTTGCATTTTATTGTTTATTTTTATATTTTAAGCTTGAATTATCATGTGATCTTTACTTTTTATACATTTCGTACTGTATATTAACTTAACTTTATATTTCATTAAATTTTATATTTTGAACGGAGAATATCTGATAAAAAGTAATAAGGACTATTCTTTGACTATTAAAATACATATTTTCTTATTGCAGATCATGTTATATGCATAGAACGAAAAATTATATTATTCAAAATCCCAACTGCCATTTTTTATCGCTGACCACGTGATTAATGAGGGTGTGGTCCAGATAAAAAAAGTTAAATTTGTTTCACCCATTAAGAAGTCTTCCATTTCCGACACGTAAAACAGAATTCTACCGTAGGTCGAAAATCGGCCTTATCCCAACCCGTCCTTTATGCCAGCTTTACATCTTGCTGAAAAAATGAAAAACTTCTCCCAGAGGCACCCATAATATCTTACAGGAGACCTGAAAATCTAAAGGACATTCTTGATAGATCAAAATCTTTTCTTCTAATCGCACTTCGATGTAAATGTGTTCGTATATTCTGATTTTATAGGTGAGTCCCGTGACTGTACTGGTAAAAGACGATGTTGAGCGTGTTTAGGGACAAAGAAAGCAACGTTTTTGTTACATGTACTTTGGCCTGAAACAAGTGACTGCGGGAGGAATTACTGCTGATATTAATGATTTGTTAGATTACTGTTAAAATAAAGATAGATATGCTGAAACTTCGTTGGTTGAAAAGCACAATGTCAATTCGCCGGAGGGGAATTCCATGTACCGTTAGACAATGGCGATTGGTTGTGCTCAGTTACTGTTGCATCATAATGGACTGCAGCATATGGAGATCATTTTTGAAAAGAATATTCATGACATTTAAATGAGATTTTTGTCGCGTGACACAAATTTTGAGACCCATGTAAAAATTATGCTTAAATCGCCTTTGCTTTGCATTTTACATATATCGTACTCTTCCGTCATTTATTTTTTGTGTCAGTAACCCAAGGTAAACTTCCGACGCGGAAAAATATAAATGTTTGTTAAAATTGGTTTGTGTGGAATGTCATAGTTTATAACTGTAGAAGTTCCGATTCATAAATGAGGTATTTATGTTTTATGTGGGAACCTCGAGTTTATTGACTATATATGTTGTTTGAAATTATTGTGTACTCAGCTAACTGAATCAGGGATATAAAACTAACTGTGTTATTATATTGTTTCAAGTTGGCCACTACTATGATTTTTACGACATTTTAGGGATTTTTTACATAGATTCCTAAAGGCAGTATGCCTCGTATTTTCACGTAGCAAAGGAACCTTGAATTTGCGTTTTTTGAACGACATTTCATGTTTTTTTTTGTTTTTTTTTGTTTTGTTTATTTTGATTTGCACCTACGATGTTTAGGATGTAAAATCGTTTGCATAGTTCTTGTCGGTATTTTCCTTATATACTGTATGTAAAAATTCAATACTTCAAAAGGCGCCGCCATTTTGATATGCAAATTAGCAAAATGGTCATAATTGTTCCATATGACTTGTAGTATAAATAAGCTGCTGCGACAGATTCAAACGGGCTTCGCCTGACAGTTTTGGACGTCAATTGATAAGAAAGTAAAAGTAATAGTTGGCAGGGGATGTTAGAGTAACAAGGATGAGGTCTGATTTATATTATTGTAGTGTTGCTTTGCACCCTGGGATACTTAAGAGTTGTTTCAAGGTGCAAGTGGCAGGTTGTTTCAAGGTGCGGGTTGCAGTTTGTCTCAGGTGCGGTTGCCGGTTGCGACTTTCTGATCGGTAAGTCAGTAAAATATTTATTTTCAATCATACATTTGATGACTGTAAGATGTGTTGACTGCATGGTAAATGATGTGCGTTATACTTTTCCGTCAGTAGTAAATCGCCATCTTTATTTGATTCGACAGATTGGGATGTGGGTTGCGCATGTGATATTTCTCGTTTGGGTTATTCGCGTGTAACGTTTTACGTAGTAATTAGTTGATATTAAAGTGAAACTTGATATAAAATAGTAGAAGTAGTGTCAAAATTGGGATTCTATCGCACCACCTGTTTTTTACAAGCAAAAGTAAGGGATTGGCACCCGAAAACTGAAAATGGATGTAAACGGACAGTGTCTCAGTTGAGTACCTAATAAAACAATGCCTTTCGTACAGAAAATGGAAGTTGGAAAAGTAGTCGACGAAGTGGAAGACGACCTCATCAGCAAAGAAACCTTTCAGGAAATGGTGCAGGAGCAGAAGAAAGAAGCTGTGAAATGGGAGGACTTGCCTATGGGAGTGATTTACAAAATCCTGAACGTGGTAGAGGTCAATGGTAAGTTTGGCAAAAGTAAAATTCTCACAATGAAAGACCGGCAAGGAGAAACGGTTAAGGTGTGGGCTTGTACTGGAATAAACATAGAGAAAGGAGCGTTCGTACGAGTGAGTAAAAAGTCCAAGCAGAAGTGCTTCTAGTAGTTGATCTGATATCTTTTTGGACTTTTTCCATTACCAAAACCATTTTACTTCGCATCTCAAGCTTGCTTGAGAGCAAGCCGCAATAATTGTTTTGAAAATAGAAAAAGTCCCGAAAAGATGTAATGTTAATTGGTGGTTAAAGCAACGAATCTTAGTTTTGCGCCATTTTTTGAACTCAAAATATAAGATAGGAATTTTTATTTAAGTTCCTCCACAGCTGACATAGGAATCCAGGAGTTAAAAGTATCAGGATAACCTTTAACAAATGACCTTTTATTCTAACACCTTTTCAATCCTAAATGTTTTCGGCTCAGTTTTTTGAAGCTCAGAGGGGTAAAATCTCCCATCAGTGAGTTCATTATTTAAGTTTGTTTATACGTGGCTGGGTTGCATTTGTATTGTATTAATCTTGGAAATCTCTTCAGTCGAATTAGATGTATAACATTTTTCAAACTTTTTCTTTTTCTTACTAATCCTCACCATATCACCAAGTT
This sequence comes from Lithophaga nigra, assembly GCA_028566555.1. Classification (NCBI taxonomy): domain Eukaryota; kingdom Metazoa; phylum Mollusca; class Bivalvia; order Mytilida; family Mytilidae; genus Lithophaga; species Lithophaga nigra. The sequence goes on from JAOXYJ010010271.1 coordinate 9,711, forward strand.
CATAAATATAGATTTATAAGGTGTAGGTCTATCGCGGTATAAATTTCTAAAAACTATGTTTTCATTTGTCTTTCTACTTGTTTCAATTGGTTTCATTTTAGTTGATCTATGTTTCGAATTATTATACTTAGCAATCTGTTGATGAAGAACATATGAATAATTATACGTGTTATTTGCACAAAAATATTTCCACATTCTTGTCTTTAGTATCCTGTTAAATCTTTCAACTACAACAGCTATATTGACCGCAACATTAAAATCTGCAAATCTTAAGAACTATTAGTCGTAAAGGCCTGGGGTCTTCAGTATTGATCCTGTTTAGATTTTTCTGTCCTCAAGGTTACATGTTCAAGGTCATGTCCTAGATTTTGACCTTTGGTTAATTTTTATAGACATTAGAATGATTTTCGGGTAAGATGTTGCTGACATTGAGTCGTAACATTTTAAACATGTATTGAAAGGTTTTGATAGTTTTTGTGAGATTTATCTCCCTTTGCAGACTGTAAAATAATGGAAATGGAAAGACCTATCAATTGTTTTGGAATAATTGACCTCCTAGTTATTTTTATTTTTATTTCCCCTTTTATACTTGATTTTATGTATATATACTTGTAACTCAATAATTACTTGAGATAATGACTTGGAGTCTTCACCATATGTCCAAGTGATCTTTGACCTTGACATTTATGACAAGGGCAAAGATCAAGGCCAAATTGTCTTAATTTTTTACCTTTCTCAGTTTTAAAGATATTGCAATGATTTTTGGCTAAGATGTTCCTGATGTTGAGTCGTAACATTTTAAATGTGCAGCGAAAGGTTTCGATCATTTTTGTCAGAATTATATCCCCTATAATATTCATCGCAACATTTACACTATTAGTCTTAAAAACCTGGGGTCTTCAGTATTGATACCGTTTAACTTTTTCTGTCATCAAGGTCACATGTTCAAGATCATGTCCTTGTTTATGACTTTGTTACTTTTTCAGATATTGCAATGATTTTGGGTTAAGATGTTGCTGTCATTGAGTCGTAACATTTTAAATGTCCACCGAAAGGTTTTGATATCTTTTTCAGAGTTATCTCCCCTATAACATTCACCGCAGCATTTCAACCTGCAAAATTTAAAAACTATTAGTCGTAAAAAGCTGGGGTCTTCATTATTGATAGTGGTAATCTTTGTCTGTCATCATGGTCACACGGCCAGCCGGCAATTACGAATTCGACATCGGCACTCCTAGGGTGGTACCTAAATTTTCTCATTTGTCCACCTCCTACGGGTCTAGGGTATATGAGACATGGTGCAAATCAGAGGTCATACCCTCCTCTACCTCCCATACCATGACCCATGTGGCGACTCTCCTGGCAAGGCCAGCCGGCAATTACAAATTCGACCTCGGCACTCCTAGGGCGGTACCTAAGTTTTCGCATCTGTCCGCCTCCTACGGGTCTAGGGTATATGAGACATGGTGGAAATCAGAGGTCATACCCTCCTCTACCTCCCATAATATGGCCCATGTGGATACTCTGCAGGGAAGGCCAGCCGCCAATTACAAATTCGACCTCGGCACTCCTAAGGCGGTACCAAAGTTTTCGCATCTGTCCGCTTCCTACGGGTACAGGGTATATGAGGCATAGTGCAAATCAGAGGTCATACCCTCCTCTACAACTCTTATCATGGCCCACGTCGTGACTCTCCTAGGATTTCCAGTCGGCAATTACAAATTCGACTTCGGCACTCCTAGGGCGGTACCTAATTTTTCGCATCTGTCCGCCTCCTACGGGTCTAGGGTATATGAGGCATATAGCAAATCAGAGGTCATACCCTCCTCTGCCTTCCATGCTATGGTCCACGTGGTGACTGCTGGGAAGGCCAGCCGGTAATTACAAATTCGACCTCAGCACTCCTAGGGCGGTACCTAAGTTTTCGGATTTGTCCGCTTCATACCGGTCTAGGGTATATGAAACAAGGTGCAAATCAGAGGTCATACCATCCTCTACCTCCCATACTATGGCCCACGTGGAAACTCTGCTGGGACGGCCAGTCGGCAATTGCAAATTCGACCTCGGCACTCCTAGGGCGGTACCAAAGTTTTCGCATCAGTCCGCCTCCTACGGGTCTAGGGTATATGAGACATGGTGCAAATCAGAGGTCATACCCTCTTCTACCTCCCATACCATGGTCCACGTGGAGACTTTGCAGGGAAGGCCAGTCGGCAATTACAAATTCGACCTCGGCACTCCTAGGGCGGTACCTAAGTTTTCGCATTTGTCCGCCTCCTACGGGTCTAGGGTATATGAAGCATGGTGCAAATCAGAGGTCATATCCTCCTCTACCTCCCATACTATGACCCATGTGGAAACTCTGCTGGGAAGGTCAGCTGGAAAATACAAATTCGACCTCGGCACTCCTAAGGTGGTACCTAAGTTTTCACATTTGTCCGCCTCATACGGGTCTAGGGTATATGAGACATGGTGCAAATCTGAGTTCATAACCTCTTCTACCTCCCATATCATGGCCCACGTGGTGACTCTCCTGGGAAGGCCAGCCGGCAATTACAAATTCGACCTCGGCACTCCTAGGGCGGTACCTAAGTTTTCGCATTTGCCCGCCTCATACGGGTCTAGGGTATATGAAGCATGGTGCAAATCAGAGGTCATACCCTCCTGTACCTCCCATACTCTGCTGGGAAGGCCAACCGGCAATTACAAATTCGACCTCTACACTCCTAGGGCGGTACCTAAGTTTTCGAATCTGTCCGCCTCCTACGGGTCTAGGGTATATGAGACATGGTGCAAATTAGAGGTCATACCCTCCTCTACCTCCCAAACCATGACCCATAGGGTGACTCTCCTGGGAAGGGCAGCCGGCAATTACAAATTCGACCTCGGCACTCCTAGGGCGGTACCTAAGTTTCCGCATCTGTCCGCCTTCTACGGGTCTAGGGTATATGAGACATGGTGCAAATCAGAGTTCATAACCTCTTCTACCTCCCATAACATGGCCCACGTGGTGGCTCTCCTGGGAAGGCCAGCCGGCAATTACAAATTCGACCTCGGCACTCCTAGGGCGGTACCTAAGTTTTCGCATTTG